>NNCF01128172.1:38925-115321 GCA_002313205.1 Laupala kohalensis | reverse complement strand
GCTGCCATTTCCGTTAGAACAGTATTTTCCATAGTTTTCATTGAATTATTTTTGTAAATGCCTCGTAAGGAACGAAAATCTGCAAGTTCTTTTGCCAGAATATAAAAAAAATATCAGACAGCGATAGTTTGCTCATATAAGTCCATAGTAATTATGTCAAATAATTCAAAATTTAGAGGCGTAAGGGTACGAAAATTCATTGCTACTGGATAGAGAATTGTTCAAACTATTATTTGAAACATTTTGGTGGTACTTAAGCCTAGCCGGAATGACGAATATATCGTAAGTATTTGAAATCTCATACATTAAAACTTATCAATAAAAATTTTGTTAAATTAATTTTTCTAGTTTTTATATATAGTCGTCGTACTTTTAATGATACAATGTATTCATTGTTCCAATTACATAAATGAAAAGGTTATATGAGAACACATGTATAATAAGGACATCAGATAAGTATTGGGTAGTTTACGAATGTGTTTGCTGAATACATAGTTTCCTGAAGGAAGGATTTTATCACACACACTAACCGCGAAATTCAAACCCACCACGCTACATACATCACGAGGAAAATTCATCTATATAAAGTTACCCAATGAATGACTATAGTTCTCGCGGAGAAAGAATAGTAACGAGATGTGACCAATGGAACGAAAATACGGTGTTGTCATATGTCTACTGCGAGGGGAAGGAAGGGATGATGTAGTTCCACCCATTCCAGGCGGCATATCCTGGCACCCAGATAGAAGCTGCTATAATCTATGGAGGAGCCAACTTCAGACAGTTTTTCTGTGGTCAGAAGTTGTAGATCAAACCCTCTGTCCGTACAGTGAGTGGACAAATCAACTACTGCCTTTTCTACGAATCGTCTGACGTAGATTGCAGCTTTTGAACGTAAATATATTAAGAGTCTTCTGATATGTGTACAGCGTGTCTACTGTGAGAGGGAGTCAATGCTGGAGTCTCGTGTTTTTTATACTCCTACCTCGTTTCTATTCTTTCGCCGCGCGTACTGTACTGATAATTATAAAAACACTTTTAAAGTAAATTTGAAAAACCTTTATACAAGTTGCGACTCGAATTCGTTCACGATGAAATTAATTCAATACTAAATTAATTAATACGTCAAGAGAGGACGGTGCTGCCAATACACCTAGTCGGTTTTCATTAGTTTTTTTTTTTTTCAATGGAGTACACGGTTGAAGGATTGGCGTGGGAGAGCAGAGCGTTGCGTCATGGGGAATGATGAGGATTACCACAGGTCACGTCCGCCCACTCTATTCCGATGCGCTTTGTCTCAGGATCAAAGGGCTGACACTACGTTTTGAAGCAGACACACACTGCGGGAGAGACGCAATTCACTCTTGGCGAGAGCGGAAAAGTTGTGAGCGATCACCATCCAGTATTCCTTTTGTTCTGACGTCTGAGAGAGTGAGTCAAAAGATTATCAATCCGTTCACGTCTCATTGGAACTCTCTATGTAGCGTTGTCTTGTGTGTTTGTATTGTCTGAGTGTCATTTAACAAAAGGTGAATGGAAAAACAGGATTTCTTAGAAACAAATTCTATAAATAACTCTCGATTTGTTTCATACACACCCCGAAAGAGTTCTAGGTACGGTACACTACTCTAATGAAAATATTACAAAATAAACAACAATAATTTATTTCTTTTATGGACTTTAAAAGACCTTCATTCTATAACTTAAAGGGTACTTTATATGCAACTTTTTATAATAAAGATACGCTTTAAACAAGCAACCAGACTCAAAGATGCACAAAAATATTTTAGCAAGTTATGCAATTATTATCACGTAAAGTAGCATTGTAATACATGCTATGTAATGATTTTATTGGAAATTGTGTTCTTAAATTTTCTTATCCATTTCATGTTTGTAATAGACGTACACAACGTCCCATGATACATTATTTAATCGAGTGACAAACATAAATGAGTCAACCCGACTTCCTTATAAATAACACAGACCAGTATCCCTCACTTAATACCTCAAAGGAATACATTATCTGTGAAATGGGTCACATTCTATATAGTTATTAAAAACGACTGAAATTACACAGAAACTTCAGAATCGTAAAATTAAAACTGAACACGCTGATACGCTCTCTCCGACGGAGCTGTTACTTTGTTCGAGTGTTCTCGCATGAGTGTGCTCGAAGTTATTTGCGAGAGTTGATAAATGAATGCCAGGATAATGCATGGAGTTTATTCAAGATAGTTCGCAGAGACGGTTGAGGAAGGACGGGAAAGTACAATCGATTTCCAGAAGAAAGCATTGTAACTCGCTCTCAGATTGGTCGAGATAGCGAGGTGCGAAAAGTGGCAGTCGAGATGGAGGGAGCTGTTGATGACATTTCAGACTCCAGTCATTTTCTTTGAATCACAATGCTGTTGATGAAGGAATAAACACTTCGTACGGAATGCTGATATCCTATCTTCTACGTTAGTTTTGCGGTTAGTCTGGAACTATAGTAAAGTGACTGAGGAATTAGTTGATATAATTCATCAGTCACTTTACTCTATATACTAAGGTTTTTGAATACACACGACAATATATTTGCTGGAAGTTATTTTCTATTTATACTATTTATACTGATTCTCTATTTTCAATATTGTTTCAGTAGGATGTTCTTCATATTTTTAACAAAACTTCTTACCACCCTGCTCATACTTTTTATGACACCATAAGCAAAATTAGATACGAAATTAGATTAAGCGACGGCATCCCACGTTTTGCAAGAGCGCATTCGGCTACAGAATATTTTTCAAGCGAGGCGAAAGGAAAAACTTGACTGTTCTCTCATTACTGAGAAAACACTCTCTACGTATTAGAAGTTAATTTGTCTCATTCAAGTTTTAAAATACTATAACATATAATTATATGAAATTTTAATTTTATTTTTACATAATCTATCCAAAATTGGTTAAATTATGTTGGTTTGGAACAAATATATTATATTCTAATATCCCTAATAGCTACAATATGACATGAGAATATTTTTTAACGTTTTATTATCATTAACTGTTCAAACGGTTTGGATAAAATACTCAGACTAAACTCCTGTTCAGCGGAAGAATGAATCTACAAGGCTCTAGTTTTACTGTCTTGCTCTTTATTTTAAATCACTAATTACGATAGGCTCACGAAAGAAATTAGCAAAAATACTATTCTGAATTCCATTGCCAATAAGAAACCAAGAGTGCAGTAAAATGTATCAAAAACGGCAGATATTTCCGTTTGTGACAAGTTTCTGTTTGATGCTAAATGTACATTAATATACTATAGATTGTACTTAAAGATACATAAGAAATACTAAGATAAATTGTGAGAAAACCCGATTATTAAATGTACCGGATGAGTAAATGAAGTATATCTATTGCTATCAAAAGGGTAGTCTACATTAATTTTTCGTTACTACAACATAAGATATTTTTACATTTATTGAATTGAAATTGTATGACCATGAAATCATTACGTCGGACTATCGGTAATATCACCATGAATAAATTCATTAAAGGAGTAAGAGTGGATTCGTTGTAAAAAAGTATAATATTATTATTCCATTGTAAAAAATTAGTTATTTTTCTCATTTCGTTATTTTTCTAAGAATATTAACATCTGTTCTTTTTTCACGTCAGTTTAATTAATAGTCTCAAAATATTTCCAAATTCCGGTTCCATCCCTTTAGATGTCCAATATTTCTGTTGGTTTTCATTTCCTAGGATATCAATAAAGGAAAAATCTACTAAAACCTAAAAATTGTTTTAATTTACAATTCATATCGCAGAAGTATTGGAAGGTAACGTTAGCTAAGTTACAACGTTGTGGAATCACGAATTTAATTGCTTCAACTTAGTTCAATAATCTTCTTGAAGCGTGATCTTTCTCCAAGAATCTTAATTGGTTCTCATAGTTTCAGTGTGCACTGTGCAACATATTATTTGAAAATTAATATTTCAGAAAAGTTTCTTGTTCACAAATTTTTGAATACCAAGAACGAGTGTATGAACTTTTAATGAGATGTACGGACGGCATTAACACATTTCTTTAAAATCGTACGGTTCATCCGAGATTTTCATATCTTGTGAGTTGCATTTCTGATATTCTGAATATACGAAAAATAGTTAAGAGGTATAATAAAACGGGGAGATATCTCACAAAACCCAAAGGCTTCAATCGATGTGAAAGTACATGTATTCCACCATCTTCGTCCCAATAGATCAAGAAATAGGAACATATCTCAAACTAACACCGACTTCGTCATCGCATCGCTCAGTGTAAGTATTGAGCGTAATGCTCCGATCTTCCCTGGGAAAATAATAGTCCTTATCCCCACGATATCGTTATACGTCTGCCTTGTTCATCGGGAGGAAACATTTACTTCGATTTACTTTCATCGTTAATCTAATTTTTGGACAATTCGGTTCTACAGGAAGGGTCCAACAAGAGACTAATGTTTTTGAAATTTCTATTTCAAAAATTTAATTTCGTAGCGTTTTTAGTTAAAGTTTAGGGGCACGAAAACACTTCTGAAATACCTACATCTTTGAAAAAGACTCACGCATTGTTCAGGGTCAGTCCAAGTGCAGCAACAACAAAAGTTTTTCGAATTTCGATTTCGATATGTTTTTATTGATCGTTAATTTTTTGCACCTAACGCAGAGACATAATGTCCCACAGCTTCGAAGTTTGGCACACGTTCTCTCCCGGATTGGGTCGTGTATACCTCAATTTTTCATCGAAATTCCATTATGATTTTTCTTTATTTAATTTTCACCGGTTGTGTCAGCCGTGGAGCGATGAGCTCCAAAATTTGGCAAATGCCTTCTCTTTGGTGTGTGCACGAGCACCGCCAAGTGATTTTTCGACATTTGCTTTAGATTTTTTCTTACTCTCTTCCATAATGACCTAGAAAGAATAGTTGTAAAAAAAATTTAATACTTTCACGCTAAGGAAGAAGTGGACACTCAGTCGGAATCAAATATTAGTCATTGCCAGGGTTAGAATTTTTAGTCGCAAATTTCATGTGAAAAAAGGATGGAATAAGATGTTAAAATGAGGTAAAAATGGACAAAAAGATGCTGTTTCACTCAACGTATCCAAGAAATCATATTTCTCCCATTCAAGTTTATTGAGTTAAAAAACAATTACATCATATCATCATTCATAAGAAGAAGGAAAAAATAAGTAGCTGTTGTATTTCAAGACATAGAACATCTCTACATTAAAAAAAACATCTGTTTTCGTTGCGAGATAGAAAGTCTTGGTACATGCTAAAGCTCTTTGTAGATTCTCTCGACATCCACAGGACATCTTTCAGTCCCCCATTTACTGAATCTGGGTAGTCTTACTATTCGCATGTTAACTGCAAACTCAGTAGAACTTAATTTAAAGTTACTTAAATATTTTATATTGATTCGAAAGCATACGTGGAGGGAATCTCTGAAAAAAATGATAAAATGCGCACTAGAGGATATTTGAAAAGCAGTATTAAAAGGGAAAAAGGGGATTAAGGACACGGTTTGGGCAAAAAGAGGATGACGGTCACAGAAAAGGGAAAAACGTGCTTAAAATGTCCCCTTTCTCACCTAGAGACAAAAATGCACATTATGGTATATTTCCAAAGAACTTGAATTTATCCTAAGCAAAACGGTTCGCATCTAAAAGTCCTATACCCGGTCATTGCGAACCTGGACGGTGGAATGTGGAATCGATGAAATGCATTTTGCTTCCCTCGCTGCCGTGTGGAGCTGAACTAACTGCATTCGTCTTGGTGCGTGACTCCCATTGCGATACAAAGGGACATAAGGGAGTGGGGATGTGCGGGAGCATATGATTGGTGCGCACGTGCGCGCGCCGAGTTTGACAATCAAAAGCGAACCGGCGCGGCGCAACGAACCACGGAGCGAGTGTACACGCTCATGTCAAAGAGTTTGCAGTAAAGGTAGGGGCGGGGAGAACAGCCGTGTATCTAACGTTATTAAACGCTCGGGGACTTCTCTGGAATATGGTCATACGATCGATACAGTTCCTATCTTTTCAACTAAAAGTTATTTTCTGTACTGTCACCTTCATTTACAGTCCTAATTCAATCATATAAATATAATTTACATTTATCTAATTTTCATTAGGAATGGATGGGTATTAAGTTAGGAGGCGAATTTCAGAGAGTTCACAACAGTTAAAATATAATTAATATATCGAGACAAAATAAGGTCTCAGTGTATGTTAATCGAAAACATGAAACAAACACGAAACAGAAACATTTGTGAATGTTTAATACTTGGAAGTAAATTAACAACACACACCGCAAGTGTGAACCCACCGTGCATGCAATGGGGATGAGTATAAAACATTTAGAGATATTGCTCAAAGACATATCTCGCGTACTAATTGTGTATTAAAAGTAATTAATAATTATTAATGAAAAACTCCATTAACAGTTACGAGTCGCACAGGGTGGCAACGACAACCCTGAGTAAGAAATACGCCTGTTACGCGATAACAGTTATATTTACTTGATTGTGGTTCCCTCTACCATTTCGGAAGACTTGCTGTAACGTCGGCGCCGAGACATTCCACCAATTTGTGAAATATTAATATTTCTTTGCATTTTCCAAGCCGGATGCTGTTAAGAGCTTTCAATAAGTGGCCTGTCGGCGCTAAGACGGAAGTGCGGCGAACTTGGGACCCACCCTAAGCCTCTTCAGTTATTGAGGTATTGTTTGAACGAACACCTTTCACTTTTAAGGAAGGTATAATTGATTTCGGAGAATGCGGCCTGCGGCGATGACCCATGCGCGATCCACTGGAATTTAGGTGTACCTAAAGAAAAGAAGAATTTTACGAAGTAATGAGTAAAGTGTGTCGCCGGAAATAGAACAATGAGACACTCTGAAACAGGTGCGATAAGCTGGGACTTCGCGGCGCAGACTGCGTTCTTAGAATTCAAAGGAATGAACAAGAGGAATATTTGCAAGGTGTGGTGGCGAAGGTATGGTTATTTGCGGATCACGTGACTTCTGCTACAGTATATATTGGGAGGAGTGAAGATCTTCAGAGACTTTTACGTGGGAGAAGAGTTCGCCTGCACTGAAATGTGACGGGGCTAGACTAGGTCTTGGAGACCAGATGTACGTTAGGCTGCTGCGGTAGTCTTAATGAAGTCATTACTAGTTGCGAGAGTCGTAACTTGTATCAGTTAGTTGTTGGGGAAAACAACTTATAATTTGGAAGGTTCAGATAACCTGAGGGTTTTTACTATTTAGTTGTCTTCAACTAAATTTAACAAAGTGTAATTAATGCTTCCCGACAGCATTACTTGTGTAAATAACAGATTATTAGATGTATTAATAATTTTGGGAGTTTGTCTCTTTTGTATATTCAGATTTCTAGTTAATTTGTAATAAATCATTATTTATTGTTATTACACGTGTGTTTTATTGTCTGGGAAACTGGGCTGGTGGCAGCGAAGAAAACTACCATAGGGATTGTAGTATTTATGTGGATCCCGCTTCTACCAAAGAAATACTAACGATTTAATGTAGGTTAAATCGTTCAAAAGGCTATATATGTTCTGATTTTTATTTAAATCGCTTAGTGGGTTAGTTTTATGAATAATATTAACTTGAAGTGATAATTTACATTGCAAATGCTATTTATGAATAAAGTAATATGAACTGTGAACTCGCTTGGCCTACTTTTAGCCCATATGCTAATGTTGTTTGCAATGATGAACAAGCCAAAAACGGCAAATAAAATTTATAATATCTCTTACGAATATCTGGTGACCTCTATAAAAATCTATTAAAGTGTTAAATTTATGTTCGAATGACTGAACGAATTACTTTCCAATAGAGAACGAATTAGTTTCTCATTGAGACAATCTACTTAATCCAAATATTAAACAGTCCAATTATTGCTTAAATGGGTAGTTAGATGTGTTTTAAAAGCTGAAATTGATATTAGCATATACATTTCCACCCATTTTCACTGGACTTTTAAAAGTTTCAATTCTCTATCCGCAGAGCTACGAAATACCGTAAGGTAAACCAGTCTTGCAATGTGGTTCCAGAGGTAATGCATGCAATCGTGCCAACATTTAATACGGGTAAGAAATAATCATCTACCTGTATTAAATCATACCAATATTAATGCAGCTAGATGCTATATTTAGTCATTATGATTCTATATGCTATTTTGAGTAAAATGTGTGGTCACCATTGAGATGGTAATGTAAATATGTTGCTGTGTAAATAAAATTATTTTCTTTGATGACAACAATAAATAATCGAAACATGGTCAAAATAACTAAATATTTGTCTGGCCTTGCTTCACGAAACCATTCCCTAGTAATTATTATGGCCGATAATCTTTCAAGTACGAATATAATAAAGATTTTTATTTTTTTATTTTATCTATGTTCATGTGTTGTCTGAATGTGAACGATTGCTCTCCATGAATATGGAGGACCTTTCTGCGATGTTGTGGTTCGCATTAATATAATGAGTGACGTGTGTTGAAGCCACGGAACGAGGAGAATTGGATCAAAATACACGTCAAGTAGCAAGAGAGAAACAACATGGTCACCTTCATTAGTAGCGTCAGAATGCTAATGAAGCTCCGCAACAGGTGTGGATAGTGTGACTCAAAAGTTCGATGACGTCTGTTGTAGACAGAACTGATTGCATTCATTTCTTTGTCACACGTCTCCTGTCCGTGAAGCATCGACAATGAGATGGTTATTATTGACCGTAGCGTGCTAATGCGAACTGGGTCATGTTTTTGGGTAA
Organism: Laupala kohalensis; assembly: GCA_002313205.1. NCBI lineage: Eukaryota > Metazoa > Arthropoda > Insecta > Orthoptera > Trigonidiidae > Laupala > Laupala kohalensis. Next base: position 106,511 of record NNCF01128172.1, on the reverse strand, counting down.
AGTAATGCTTCAATAATAAAACCACTATGATCCCAACATCAGATGTCGTCATCATCTCTTTGCATACTTGCTAATTTTGTGGGGCTTAATGATGAACGTGTAACACGTAATGCCGATTATTTGACGGTAGTCACAGAAGAAAATCTAATTATCTAGGGTTGGGGTTGGGAAATACTCCACAGTCAGAGAAATTACATCAATTATTACGTTCTCTTACTTACAATAATTTCGGACAAGTAGTAAAAAATTTTGAAGTATTATTTTTCGACAAAATTATGAGGTTCTTGGCATCATTTTAGACAGATGATTGTAGAAGCTTATTGAAATCGTTTCAAGAATAACTGAGGAATGAATTATCTAAAATATTGACCCTTTATAGAAGATTGTTCGAAATAAAACACTAATCTTCACCAAAATATGTTTTATTTCGAAAAATCTTAAAGTACACAAAAATTGCTTCCATTAGGGTTTTATCTATTTTAAAATCTTGTATGTTTCTCGAAATGTTTCAAACTAAAAATGTAGCAATTATATTAAAAATATATTAATATTTTTTTTTTGAAACCATGTTGTAAGTACTAAAACTCCTAGTCTAACGACATAAATACGTTAATGGACTAGATCGTAAAATCGTATTTCAACCTTGATGTATTTTTTTCATATATCTATTAATATAAATACTTCCATTGAACAAATAGAGAGATTATTTTCCATAACACAATGTGTTTATTTCTTAAAACATTCTTCTCTGCTTCAGCAGGAAGAGAATCTCGAACACATATTATGTACGAACTATCAAGTTTCGTTGAAATCAGGATTGAATATGCTATTTCGAAACTCATGTAAATATGATACGATATGCTGTGAACATGTCTCGTGAAGCAACTCATCAGGGCAACGCGTATTACTTTTTGTCACGTGATTCAATCGAATCGTGCGGCTCATTTATTGCGCGTGGTATGCGATTAAGTAGCACACAATGCTTTTTAGCAATATGTCCAGTAAAATGTATTACTATTTATGACTAACGAGAATTTCTAATCTTAAGTGAGTAGCTTGATGTCGGACGCGCATGACGTGGGACATTTTATTGTTTTCTTCCTTATGTAAAATAGAAAAACAAAGAAGAGAAACTTGTTTGAGTCAGCTACTGTTATCTTCCGGTATTATATTATGATTGACACGGGACGTCAGTACTTTCTGTAATGATTATCATTTGTAACACTGCGTGCATTTGATAACTGAGAGATCGACACAGATATACTATATTCCTCCTAATGTTAGTTTGAAAATGACATTAAATAAATTAAACGGAAAAATGTAAAAAAAAAACATAATTGGAAAGGCATAAAATGTGAGACCATTCTCAATAGGAATAGTTTCGATAAAATGGAGCATAGAACTGATGATGAGAAAGTTCAATTTCAGCATGTAGAGAGCTTCCAATGACGGGTATCGAGGTGTTCTTGCTTTACGACAATGCAACTCCTTCAATTCCGATTGTAAATCGAAAAGTCGTTAAGAGTCTTTTTAATGGTTTTCACTGGAAACGTTCTGGGGACGATTGAAGTGATTTAATGTTTCATTCACTTTATTCAAGAAAATAAAGAAGGTAAATAAACATTCATAAAATATTGCTTGTTTCTGAAGCTCTTCATTTCAAAGAAGATATATTATCCATGAATTTAACTAACTATTCTAGAAAAGTAAATGAATAACAGTCATTTGTCGTACTTCAGAAGTAGAAAAATAATTTACATCCCGAACATTTTATACTCTATATTTACAGCATCACGCTCCAGTCCCTTTCACTCCCAGAATAAACCCGGTACTCTTTTTAAACCAGACAGAGTAGTCTTGAGATCAGTCTAGATGTCGTGAGTCAGGCTGGTAGTGCCCGTGCATCGAAACCGGTCCACTGGCAATATTGGGAAGCACTGATGCAGCACGGAGAGAGAATACTAAAGCCTATGACACAGGACGCGGCCTGTCCCGGCGGGCAGCGATCACTTGCAGTCGCGACTCGACGATTTATTTATATGACGCAACATTCCATCGTCCCTGTCACACAGAAGGCGTTCCGTCGCAGCGACACGGCCTTGACCGCGGCGGCAGGTGGTACGTTTCTACAAATTCACAAAAGTATCGCGCGTTCCAGGCGGTCTACATCTGTCCGTTGAGAGTTTCTTTCGAGATGGGAGAAGAAACGGAACTGATCATAGGAAAAGTGAGAAAGTAAGTATATTTATACGTCACATCACACCAATTGTACAGAAAATGTGGTGAGAAAGGCGGAAACATGGATCTTGATCGCAAAAGAACTGAACATTCCTAGTAAGAACGAATACGTTTTTAATTCACAATATTATTTCAGGTTTCACAATTTTATTTCACAAAATGTTTTTATTACGTAGTTATTATTATTAGGTATTATAAACAATACCCTATTGAAGATATGTCGTACTGGTAAAATAATCAGCAAACTTTTCGCGGACTTGAATTGGACCATTGGTTGATCATCGATTGGTGGCATATGTTGGTAACAGCGCTCGAATAGGCTTTGTGACTTCTTCACTTTGATCAATAATTGACTGCACCCAATATCGTCTCTTTTTTCCTATGGTACACCGTAGTGTTAAGAGAAGCAAGAGCTGCTCCTTGTCAGAACTATTCATTTTCATAGAAAAATCTGCAAAACACAGTAATCTGTGCAAAACACTACTGCGAATCTACTCTGCAGAAAACAATCACTACACTGGATCGCTCACACAGATATCGCGCTGTATGTGACGTAGCCATATCGCCGACCGCCGAGAAGTTCGCGCGATCGCTGTCCGCCGCGACGGACCGCATCCCGTGTGCCAGAAGCATTGTCGCTCGCAAGGGGAGTGTAACAGAGGTTGACCTGAGAATTCCGCTCCGTCACTCTCCTTTTCAGACTAACTGACCTCGCGGTCCTTCCGAACTCATAACCGCCATCTAATTGAGGCACTGAACAATCTTCAGCATTGCCAACCTTTCAAACCGCACCCAGGTGCCGCTGAGCTGTAAGATTACTACACGAAACATTCCTTGTTGATATCATATGTTCAAAGGATTGTGCAGACTACACATGCGCCGTTCGTATATTCCTAACTTGCAAACATCGTCCTCTGCTGTTGCTCACATATTCCCTTAGCTGACCCTGTTCGTTAGATTCCAAGAATATTTTTGTTTCATCAGCGCTTCCATTTATCCAAGGGTGATATAATTACATATCTATTCTTCGATCATGACTAGATCATGAAAATCCTTCATTCGGTCCATGAAGTATGATTCACTCATTGGAAAAGTATATTTTAGCATGTTGGCCATGTTGATATGTATAGACAGATTCAGCAAGTCGATAAAATGTGGGGTAAACTAAGTTATCATAAAGTAGAGAATGTAGGACTCTGTATATAAACGATTTTGTGTATAAGTCCTGGTGTGCAAGTCACAAATTTTACTAGTCGTTGTTATCATGGGGAATTGTTAACACTTAAATAACAAAAAAACATATTTTAGATATAAATACCAGTAAACTAAATAATTGTTGGTATAGAACTTGATGAAAGTAAATGACGAAAAAGTTCAAAAGATATCGTTTTGTAAAATGCAATTACATCGCAAGAGCACTTTACAAAATTCTGCATTATTTCAACTATATATAAAATTCAGTGCACTTTTCAGAATCTGCACGATCAATCTTCGCTCTTATCAAAATGAAACTTTCAGTAAATTGGTGACTTTGCATGTCTATTCGCACCATACCATTCGCTGGCAGTTTTTTCGTTATCGAACACAAAAGGATAATTCAAGGTTTGTCACATTGTATTTGGGCGGTAGTAGATCTTGGCGCGATACGAAAAAGGGGCCTCTGTAGAAAGATAATTTGCCTTTAATGTAAGCACAAGTAAAATAGCAAGTAGAGAAAGTAGTCAAGTTCTTTATTCTTTTAAATTCATACAACAAATGTTCTGTTCGTTCTTTCCATCCATAGGTGGAAAGGTTTTATATCGGAAGAAATTTTTTATATTATTCTGTTGTTTAATTGAAATAAATTCGAGCATGAGTATTTATACACCTCGTCTTAAGTAAATTGTACGAAAATCAAAAGAAATAGTTTCAGTAGCAAACTTACAACAAACTTAGTGTATTCAGAAAGTTCGATACCAAGTTTCAAGTTCATTACAGAAGTTGCCTCTGAGTTGTGACACTCACTCGAAATTAAAGGCCAGAATTGAAAGACAACTACTTAATGTAGCATAACATATCCACTGCTTTGACATTTTCACTCACCCAATTTCCGTGTTTTTGAAAACATACTACCAATAAACTCCCAAATTAAGTGTCAGTACTGAAATACAGCAATTTCCGATCATTGGCATAGTAACTATGAACTGAGTATAATACAGTGTTTGTATAAAAGAACACACATTTTTTATCATTAAAGCTATAAAGTATGGCTCGTATTATTAAAGCTATCAAGCATATTGTTACTTAATACAATCTCTTCTCCAATACATAGGGAAGACTTTTGCCCAGTTTTTGTTAACGATATTGTAGAAGAGAATCTTCGCTGTACAGGATACTGCGCATCGAAATATTAATATCTGATGATCCAGCACCTTTTTGTAGTTTTCTTCGGGGCAATGTAGAGGAAAAGTCGACAGAAATTGTAACATAAATTTCTCAGTTCTACTTGGGAAACGGCGTCATATAGCAAAATCATAAACATTTCATATTGCACTGAAAAATGTAAAAGAATGTGGATTCGCAAATGAAGAGGTTGAACCGTACTCCGCAAATGTATACTGACACTTTCTTTACGTCCTCTCAAGATTTATAAACGTTCATTCAGTGTTTGCCGTGAAATAAATGTAGAATATAACGCTTTCAAATAAAATGAAACACGTTTTATACATGTATCATTCTTAATATTTTTTCCGTTTGTGCACGCGTTACGAAAAAGTTAATTCTCCGAGACGCTTTCGATTGTTTTACAATGGAAAAATATTGGGAACATTTTGAACATCCATGATACCATTTCAACATTTTGCGATATTATATTGGAAATAGTGTCTCAGAAATTCACAGAATTGTTCATAGCTCCTTTTTAGATATTTAATGCTTTTGTAATATAGAGAATTATAGGATTCTAGTATTAAGGCCAAATCCTTCATCTCGCTAATTACAGACGGGAAGGAGTTTTGTGGTCTGCTGGTGAAACTGATATTTGCAGTTCTAAGATACTTGACTTTCGATATTTGCAGTTCTAAGATACTTGTCGTATCAACTATATTACGGGTGAATATTTACATTGAAACAAACCAGATTAGCATTGACTTAAAACCCTAAAACATGTATTCATCAAAGAAAATGTAGTTTTCTTTTTACATTCCAGTTGCTATTTTGTATTTATAATTTACAAAACAGAAACTTCAAATGTCTTGAATAGTGATTCTACAGAAATTCATAACTTAATACTTGTCTCAAAGTTACAAGTGTACTTCTGATAATTCCAAACCTTTTCTTATTTATCTTGTAGTTCAGTGTATATTGAAAGTGTGATCAACAATTTAAAAAATCAGAGATCTAGAAAATGAAATATTCTCGTCACATAACCTAATTAGAAAAACTAAAGGACATGTACCTAAATATAGAAACTATAGAAGGCAATCTAATAAATATACAAATTATAATGTTTCATAAGATTCTGTTCTGAGGCCCTTTCGTCTGGCTCTGGATCTGAGCAGTTAAAAAACACAATATAAATTTAAAGAAATCAAGTAGAACATATTTGATATCCATCATCACGGAATCCAGAAAACTTATTATTTAACTTCTTACATAAATATGAATACTATGCTAAGTAATATATTTTTTAATCATCAAATTCTCTCCGGAGGCATTAATGCAATCATTAAAATATAAGTTATCAGAAATGAGTGTTAAATTAAGTATGATAAATTAAGATACCAATACATAATTTAGGGTGATAAAGCTGTATTTAGAAATCTATTTGTTAATAATTACAAATATTTCTTAACTAGGAATTTTTTTTTCTTTTTGGTAATAAGACTGAAAAATACCTATCCTTGTCGCGGACAACCAAATGTATTAGAATAAAACTTAGAAAACAAATATATTTAATGATTTATTATTGGGTACGAATCATTCACAAAAACGAGTCATCCTCTTGAATTTGTTTGCACGAACTTTCTCGTCTCTGTAATAAAGTGTGCTAAACAGTAATACCCAGTGATGAAGATCGACTCCGATTTTCCGAAAGACTCCCCGGAGTTCGTGCAACAAACGAGGGAAGGTTCTGCACATGATCTCTTTTACAAAGTGCAGTAACGTATCTCTTTCCCAGAATCAAATTCGATCGCGACTCCTCCTTCGACTATCAAGTATTCATTTATTTCGTAAGTTAAACTGTCGAAGGCATGTTGATTCTCGCATTGTGTCTCCCGACCCGGTGGGAGTCGACTCGGGGACAGCGCGGGAGTCTGCGAGTTAGTTCCTGGTTGCGAATGCGTCGCGTTCCCACTATCGATTGGAATCCGCCCGCGACTGAAGGCTTTCGCCACGAAGTGGGAGCCGCGGATCAGAAGAGAGGAGGCGACGGGATGCGATGTGACGAACGCGAAGAGCGCTAAAGCCAACGGAGGTCGAAGGCCCGAAAGGGCGCGCGCCCCTGAGCCAAGGGCTAAGCAGAGGAATGCAAATCTCGCTTTTAAAAATTGAAAATATATCTCTGCCTGTCACTTCTTTCACTTCACGGACCATTTCTCGGTTTTTCTATTCGCGTCAATCCTCTTTAGGATGATATTTGGTGACTTCGAAATGTCTCTGCGGTGAAGCGCCTCGAAAGGCCCTGTAATAAATTGAAAATTTGTTCCTACAATAAAATACCCCTGGCTTCAGACATGTGACTCATAAAGGTTTATTTTTTTAGATTTTTAAAAATATATAATTAGGTGAAACTTATTTAGAAAAAATATCCCTTTGTTTTTATTTCTTTTACATACCTACACATCATGTAACTCCTATATGCGATGTACGGTTAGGTATCGATTAGGTATTAATAAATTAATTAGTAAGGATTAAAAAATATCAAAACACTATTCGAGTAGAAAAATTGAAACTGAGAACTAAGAATATTAATACTTTTATTACCAAAAATGCAAGATTCATTTCTAGTTTCCATAATTACCATTTATGCAAATTCGTTTATTCGATTCAAATGAAATTAATTACTCCCAAAATTGAGAAACGACAACCGCGATATTCAACATCAATAAAATAAACTTTTTTGGGGTTGTTATTATAAATGCTAAGAGAACGTAACCGAGATCGGCTTTTTTCGAAATAGCACAAAGAAAAATACGAAATATTTTTGACGGACATCATTTTATCTTCAGCAGCTACAATGCAAATGGAAACCACAGAACGTCATGGCCTTTCTTACTAATTTTACAAGTTGAAATAACCATGTTTTTTTTTCTAGAAGGAATCTTTCTCTTTCTCCGAAATTAACGTATTAAAATATTAACAAATTTTCTTCAGGGAACAAGTACAGTTATATTTTCCCGAATGAGAATTTACTTTAACCCACATCCATCCTCATAAAGTTTTAAACAATGACCAATTAATTTTTTTGGACATCTCAGTCAAACTGACATTGAAAATGAACTCTACGTAAAAAGTTAAGAGCGTTGATAGAGTGCATTAATAGGAACAAAAATACTTATGTTTATATGTCCAGAACGTCACCGGGAGGATACATAATGAAACTGTAAGAAAACAAGACAAAAAGAGATGTAAAGCGTCTTATTTGGAGAATTGAGAAAGGAATGATGGAGTTGAAATAGCGGTGATGCGCCTATGTCGCATAGATTAGTGAATATGTTCAACCTAGAGTCTCGCAAATCCTAGTGAAGTTGATGCTTAAGACTGTCTCAAAATTCCTCCTCGTTTCTGAACAATTCATAAGTAGATACGGGAAAAATTTGACATCTGTCTACAGTATATCACTCCTTTCATTGGCTATATTAATGGAAGATATGTTAATATGTGAAACCAATTTTAGAATAATTTTGGAAGATCAATTTGAGGAGATGAATGAAGGGAAAATTGGAAACTTAACATGTGATTTGTAATATTTATGCACAGGGCAAGTTTGCCTTGCGTCATTTAATGGGATCGGTTATAATAGATAATTAACACTTCGATAAGCTGCTTAACACTTCGACACGACGCTTAACACTTCGGCAAAATGACGTAAGTCTTAGACAAGTCTCTTAACACTTCAGGAAGTGGCTTAATATTGGGGAAGTTTCAACGGCCCCATGTCCTAGATAACGCAAATCTTCTAGGCATATGAGGATGATGATACTTGAGAGGATAATGAAATAAATTATATTCTTCTTATAAAGAAGTATGTCTCAAGCGGGAATCCACAACATTCGGTGCATTGCCCGGGTCTCTGCATCTAACGCTATTACATCCTGGTTTATTTTTCGAACAATTTTATTTTTTAATACGTATCTATCCGAGTATATTTGCATGTGTGAACAACCCACATCATCGTTAAGCATTATACAGTTAAAATGTAGTTAACGAAAAGTTGAAGAAAAAATTCCAGGACCTGGAGTTTTATTCTCATAAAAACTTAGTGAATTGATAAACAATTTTCTACCATGACCCTGGAAAACTTGTCCACTTAAAAACAAGATTAAAGGAAAGTTCATTTAGAAGTTCCACGCTTTGGTACATTTAAATTATTCAACATGTATACAAACTCCACAGAAAGTTCTCTAGTAAGCAGATATTTATGTTTTCTTTTTGTATTTTCTGGGGCATCAGTGTTTTCATTTTTCAACTTGGTACACTTCACTACAGACTTTCTCTTTAAGGCGATTACGAGTTTTGTGATCTAAAACTCGAAAGGGAATTAAAAAATTGAATCGCAAACTTATAAATCTACAAAATTGTGTCGAGTTGTGGAAAGTATTAAAAAGATTTTCTTCTAATTCCCCTTTATCATTTCTTTTTGTTACTTTAAAAAAATCACAAATATAAGAGTAAATAATATACAAAGAATAGAAATACATGATTAAATCGTCGCCTCAAAATTTAACTTTATGGTTAGATTTTCATACACCGAAGGACAGAAGAAAATTATTTAATTAAATATTTTAGAATAAATTTATGCCCACGAACATATTTTAAAAAGAAACCTTTGATACATTTTTTATAATGTTTGATGAATTTTATTGACATTCCAGAGTTGGAAACGTACTAAGGTTCATGCAATGATCCATGCGCCAAAATACGGAATATTTGTAAGGCACTCCGAAAGACGCCAAAGGTAATGGATTTCTGTAAGGCAAACGGTTATCTCCTTTTTTTATTCTTCCATCTCCTCCTCCACCGTGGATTCAAATTCAGATAAAAAAGTACCCGAACCATACAAGGTGTAGCTATAACAGAATAAAATACGACTAAGTCGTTCATATATTTGGAAAAAATAGTAATGATATAAAATGTATCGTGAAATAGATAACTATTGGAGAACCTTAACCTCAGTAAATGCGTATTCTGGAAGAAAAATAAGTACACTAATCCTGTTGACTCCAACTGTAACCCAATACGAGGGTTCGTTATTTCGGAGGCACGTCAGCTTTCGAAAAGCATTAAAGAGCCGACTGAGTTCGGTGAACGAATCAGATCTGCGCGATTGAATCGTTTTGCTATCTCTGAAGCAAAGTCAGCGAACGCGGCGCGTGGATATGCATGGCTTCTCTCTCCCCGTTTGTGGAACGCACGGGTCGTAAGCCTCAAGGCGACCGTTTCTCCTGCTGCTGCCGCTACTGCTGCAAACAAGCTCGGAATAAAACCGACGTAACTTTATTCCTCATACCTTTTTTACCGCAATCGTATTAAATGAAAACCACGAACAGAAAGAAAAAAATAGTGAAATATATTATTACGTTATCGTTATGTTTCTTTCGAAGCATTTCTTAACCATTATTTATGGAAAAGTGGGATGTTTTCAAACAAAGATGAATTCTTTCGAGCTTAATTGGTTCTAGTTGGACCTATCTAACGTCAAACACGGGAGTTTCAATTAGTCTCTTGTTCGGTCGTTTTACTCTTTTCTATGGTTGATAAATAGAATATTAAAAGATGCATAGAATTATCAGGAATCGTACAGAATTACCCTTTAACATACGAATTTACGAGTCCAATTAATGAAACTTTGCAGATAGTATGAATCGGTTATAGCTAAGCGCAGAACCATTACTAATTAGCCTAACTACCACACTTCACTCATCAGGGTTAGCGGATGTTAACCCCCATCAAAGGGGGAAAATCATGCAATTAAATGACATCGACAGTGTTACTTTTCCATCTCCTTGAAAACAGAATACATGTATATAGGTTGTTTTCGGTATCAATTTAGTCACCTGTATCGCACTCCGCCATTAGAGACGCGGAGAATTAGTACCAAAAATCCGACCACAAATAAAATTCATGAAATATAATTCAGTTATCTTGTTGAGGGCTCCTTTCAATTTCGTTAAACTAAATTATTATAAAACATGGTAAAAAAATGTAGGTTACATAATTTTAATATCTATTTCTCTTTATAATTTATCGGCAGCGATGGTCTGGTGAAAACGTTTTCGCCCCACTTTAATGATCTTGATAAGATTTTTAGATGGGGTTTCCTCACCTACACCAGACAAATGTTGGTTCGGTAACAAAAGCTTTCTGACTATCCAACATCTCTCCTTCCCAATTCGTTCATCTAATTAACGGTTAGATTTCATGGCCTGAATCTTACCATTAGGCAATAAATAAATAGATGAATAAACAAATAAATAATTAAAAAATACTGATCGTGATATTTCTTTTATTGATTTAAAGTGAAGAATATATTCCTAATTTATATCGATGAAGTTTCCTTCTATCAATGAAAGTTATTTTATCAAAGTAAGCTTTTCCTCAAATTTTTATATATCCTAATCTATGTTTATGCAGTATTTTCCCATTATGTTCAAGTAACTTCTATATATACACCACATATTATCAAAAATTACACCATTCGCATCGATCTAGGAAATATCAGCACATTTATTACCTTCCTTACATTTAGATATTGTCACTGCAAATTCAACAGTAAGCTAATAACGCTGCTAGAACGCTATTTCATGAAAGATGTTGAGGATAATCGCGAATCTTGCGAGTGTTCAGAATACCCTGAACAAAAAAAATCATATTGGGCACACAAAAATTCTATCGACAATATCTCTAAATGTCACATCAAATCTCTCCTGACTCCTGTGGCTCATCGTGTTTCCTGGTATGCAAGAGGTGCAATGCGTCAGAAGCTTGATAATATTCAAGCTTTATCGCACCCACTAAAATTATACACTCTTTCTTAACGAACAGAACTTTCCATGTACAAATTGAATCCTCCCGTTCTACAACTAGATTGATCACGAGAAGTGTGCCTCAAGGAGCCGTCCTTTCTCATCTCTTATTTTCCCGCTTCACCAACGATCTGCTGTACCCTGCCACCAAACTCACGAGACTTTACTTCTTTGCTGACGACGTTGCAATATTATCACGAGAAAAGACTGTAAAACAATAACTAGGAATTCTCGACAAATGCCTAGCCGACGCCACAACATGGGATGACGAAAACGGACTAGCTTTCTCGACAGAAAAGACCCCAGCAATTATATTTGACAGATTGACGACTGATGATGAACAATCACCTCATCAACTCACTACCTCGGCATAACTCTAGACGAAGGCCTGACCTGGAAAAAAACATATAAAGACAATACAAGCTAAAGTCAAACAAAGAATAATAACCCTAAGACCGTTGCTGACGACAAACAAACTACCAACAGCGACCAAAGATAATTTATATACGACATGTGTATGACCAATAATAACTTACGCTCCCTCCGTGTGGACAACAACCAAATCGAAAACACTACAAAAACCACTCAGACTACTTGAAAACTATGCATTGAAACTAATAATCAGACCTCCGCTAATGATTAACATAAACAGACTCCGACAGGATCTGACATTAGAAGATATTCGAGACTGTCCAATAGGATTGGCAACAAAGGAACTTCAGCGAGCCTTTGTACATGACGAAAAAACCAAAAATTCCGACAATTCCGACGATATATACATTCCACCATGGGAAGACGAGTGCAACTACCATCTCACTGACTGACGCTATATGACGAATAAAGAAAAAAAATCAGACCACATGTAAATAGTACCTGCTCACTATCATCAAATTATTACTGTTAATCTCAAATAGTTTTCATTATCATCACGTAAACAATCATATCATCATATTCATCAGTATAATATAAACAATTAAAATTAGCTTAAATCTTGTCAAACCAAGTGTTCCTGAGTGAGTGAATATGGTAGTAAAAAATAGTGACCGAACAGCAAGAGTTCCAGCCTGGTACTGTTATTTCAGAAGTGACAAAGTCGCTTCGCGAAAAAAAAACGTCAGAAGCTCGGGGTGTTTGCGTTCTAAACAATTTCATAGTACATTTAATTCAATCTCCCAGCGGACGTGCATGGAGCGGTGAAAGAAGGATAGTGCTTTATCCTCATGCACTAGTGCTGCCATCTGTCGGCTAAACCGAGACTCATCGAGCCGTCCGCCGCTTAGTAATCTCGCCTGGAACGTGATGAAAAATAATCGCAGATATTGAGCGTGTCGCAATTCCTTCACATGTCACAACTGGTCTTAGCAAACCATGGTATTTGCTGATAGCAATACTGTATAACGATGTTCTGTTGTCTCAATAGTCCACAATTTAAATGACACATCTTAGAAATAACTTAATACTTCTGTTGTAAAAGAGAACGTAGTCAAAAACATGTTCCGCGGTTGAATTTCTATACCAAGCGGAAATTTCCTTATTCACTGGAATGCCTGCTATTCGTGTATTGCATTTCTAGCTAAAGTAAATATGAAAGATTCTATTATTTTTCTTTTAATGACCAGTTTCCGACATTGTCATAGGAATTACTAACATGTTCCATTTCCAAACTGTTTTACTTTGAGTCAGATATTGTTTATAATTTTAGTTCCTTATATATTTTTTAATAAACAGTGGCTGGGAGAAATTCAATAATTACAAATGTTTTCGTTTTTCAGCTACTCAATCTATGTGATCAAACTTGTTATGATATCTAGGTGATCAATCAAATCGGAAAAGGTTCCAAGGCCGTACACTTCAAACACGAAACATTCGCATGCAATTGGTTCCCCCATCTCCTTATAACAGTGGAGTCGGATTCCTCACCCTTTACACTGGGGATGGGTAGCTGAAATTCGTTTCATTATGGGACCCCTCTACGACTAGCTGAATCAATTATTTACAAGTTCATATTTCTCACATTTCATGAATTATATGGAGTTAATTTCCTGTAAATTCGTCTCGAACAGTTTCACCATCAGTTAATAACAGTAACTCTGGGAAACTAATATTTGGTAAATTAATAGGTCTTTGGAGAAATAACAAAATTTAAAGAAATAATTTTACACTCCTAAAGTGAGAGTAGGGGTGTAATGTAATATTTTTCAGGCGTCACAAAATAGGTAAGGATTGCAAATACTAAATGGTATGGCATCCCACAAATAACAACTTCAAACAGAGTCAAACCCTAGAAGTAAACTAAATAAATGAGCAGCAGTGAGATTTAGAGGTATGAGTATGAATATGAAAGAAGCAAGAGTAAGATTTGTGAGCAAAATAACACAACTCTTTATATTTAATACTTGATAATGATATCATTCCATATTTCTTAACGTCACTTTCATTTTACAACTTTGCTGCATTGTATTGATTTTTTTGTTGGAACTCTAATAATGCAGAGCAATTAGTTTGGATGGGATATTGTTTTTCTTGTAATTATTTGCTTACCCTAGTACAGGGAGGAGTTACAATTTTTCTACTGCGCTGCAGAGACGTAGTTTGTATTTATGAAGAGAGTAATTACTTCGGAGAGATTAAAAGTTATAGATAATGACAATAAATGAAGTTGTACCTGTCCAATGACACGAAATTACGTAATTGATAGTAACGTATTTCTATTCTGTATTTATTGCTTGTCATTATAAATACTTCTAAATACTCAGCTAGGAAACATTATTTTCGTATTACAGGGAAGAGCAGTACTCTCCCAAAGATCAGTCAAGAAAGTGATTCCATGAATTGTTGAATACCATCTCTTGTAATTCCTGTAAGTGAATATATAAGAATAGAACTTCTGAGGTATTTTTATTTTATCTTAACAAACATGCGGGACAAGTTTATTAAATTAATTAATTTTTAGTTAGATTTGTGTGGCGTTTCTAATACGATGGAGAATAGTGTTGAATTGTGCGACATTTCAGCCGCGGCACGGAAAAATAATAAAATAAAATAAATGGGCCGCTATTCAATTTCAATTTATTTTTCAAATTGAATGTGTATGTGTGTAGACTCCATACCTACGAACTTCTTTAACTAAGAGTAGTTGTATCGTATTCTTCGTGTTTTTCTCCTTGTTCGTGTACTTCATGTAATTAGATGGGTAATTAGCTGTGTGACTTCTTTTGTGTGAGCGGTTTGTATTGAGTGTAGTTTTTAATTATGTATGTGTCTTGTGTTGATGATGTACACCTCTCTGTCACTCAGCGGGACGAATCCATCTCCTTGGATCCGGACTTCGCCTCGCTGAGTGCCCGTCCCGATACTCGAGGAGGAAGGTGGGTTCTGCTGTCTAGCTTTGGATGCATTTCATATCCTTCTTATTGTGGTGTGGGGTTTCTTCTTCCATTCTTTCGTTGTAGTCTCTTCTTTGTTTTTGTTCCAAGTTGGGTTTTGTGTTGTCAAGTTCGTGGGTTTTAGGTTGAGGGTTTGAGTATGTCTGTATGGTCAGTATTGCTGTCTCTTCTTTGTGACTTCTAATGTCAAGGTTTGCAAATGATCAAAGTCTTGTCTCATCTTTATCCGCTATTATGCTAAGCTACTGTGACTCTCGTGTAACCCCTTGAAATGTTGAACTCACGCCTTTCACTGCGATTACTCTGCAAACAAACGGTCGCCAATTGGTCGACCACTGACCACTGGTGGTTCGAAAGAAAAGGTTGGTGGTTTGCATAAAAATCTGGACCTAAGTTGTAATTTTTTGTCTCCTATATCCAATCAGGAGTTAAACAAGATCCACATCCTGCACATAACCTCTAAACAATTTGTTACATCAATTGAATAAATACGTTTACAATTTTGGTGTAATTAACATACTTTTAATCTTTTATGTTAAATAGTTAAATTTATTATTTTTTACATTTGAATCTCTGAGGCCATGATTTTACAAAAAACATTCATCTGCTTAAAAATATGTTTATTGATCCGTAAAATTTAAAAAGTTGAAGGCCCGTGAAGTCCAAGAGGGTGTTCCAATACGTGACCGTATCTCTTATTCTCCACAATGGGACCAAGCTATGATACATTACTGCTAACACAGCTAATAAGAAACAAAAAAGCCAAAAAATGACGTGTAAGCATACGTCTTTCAGCGCCATTTTATATTCCCGTATCAAGAAGAGCGAATATTATAAATTATTTGATGAAATGCGTGCCAATAACGACAACATCTTCTTTATTGTGGAAAGCTTGATTGTGTTGAAAACATTTCATTTTTTTCTTAATGCCCGTTGTCCGAGTTTCCCAGTACTCTCAAGATGCTAAAAATACTTGAACAACAACAATTATTTCAACAAACTACTCGCTTCTGACTCAAGACTCCCAGTAATAGGGGACTGGACTGGCCATGTGACTAAAACAGAACGCGTATAAAAAAATGTGACTGAAGTGACCTAATACGATACGTTTCAGTTTTACTGCTATAGCGTGTTAGAAAAAGTGACTCGGTCTCCGGCCGACAATACTGTTTTTCATTAAAGAAAAAACAATTTGATATTATATTTGAGTATTGTAGAAATGGGTTATTTCTCGGAAATTTGTTGCTATAAAGACTCTAGAACAAATTTAGGTAACCAATGATATGACTGAAATTTGTTTTTATTACTGACCGTGAGTGCACTATAATATGATAGTTATCGTACGGAATACCACTTTTTTAGATAAATTATAATGAGAATTCTGAATTTGTTCTTGAAAATGATAAACAGGAAACAGCATGAGGGGCTGATAAATTTTGGTCTCCTTTTTCAGATTTTTTTTGAAACCTCAGTCGGTCACACGAACATCAATGGTTTTAATTATCGGTCTCGACAATCGCTGAATATATGTTGGCAGATTAGAAAACAATGCTTTTTTACATTTGTACAATCATGACAATAATAAAAGCATTCTTCCTCAACATTTTTCTCATTCTTCAATGTAATATGGTACGCAATAAGGACAATACGATTACCAAGATCATGATTCTCAAGGTTTCTTACATGATGTTTTGGTACCCATAGGTTCAGTACACATAAAACCTTAATTCCTCATAAGAAGTGTTTATGTAATATTACTTTATCCCATCTATATCTGAATTTTCCTGTCATTTCAGCAAAGTTAGGTTATTTTCAAATGGAATTTTCTCACAATTATCGATTAAAAGGTATTGAACAGAGTATTCACAGTAAACATATCTTCAGTTTCTAAGAAATGCATCACATTTTATAGAATGTAGAAGTGTGGTGGAGTTAAGAAGTACTCATAAACTGTGCCATATTGACACATTGGCACCTTGGTCTTGATTCACAGCATGATATTTTGAGAGAGGTAAATTTTCTTGAGTCATTTTCATGGTGTGGTAATTTCGAAATTTATTAACAATTATCACATGGACACAATACATAACTTTTTATCACCAATATATTAAATTGCAAAGAATCTGTTGGTATAAATGAGATCATTTCAGTTGATATTCATGATTTCTATACAGAATTTCTCCATTATATTTGTTTAATTCATATGTATCTTTTTTCCCACTTACACTAAAATGTTTGTTATTCATCTGATACTTATTATTCTTCACTCGTAATTACTGCCATGTTTCAATAGTCTGGGGGGAGGCGGGGCTTAAAAATGGTCCTGCTTGATCAGGATTTCTTCATTAAAGATTAGCGAAAGCATAAAATCCTCTGGGGCTGATGAGAAATAAATGAGAAAACCGAAAGGTGATAGTAAATAAGCAATTGAATAAACGAGTACTTACATTGAGCTGCACGACGATCTTATTGTATGCCCAGTGCCATCGTTCCTTGGCTGTCATGAGTCGTCGTGGTGGCGCCGCTTGCTCCTCCTCCTCGAAGGAGACACTCTTCTTCTCTTGGGACTGCGAAGGGCTGCCGGTGGCGGGTGGCGTCCCTTCGGCGACCGCTGGAGGTGATGCGGTCGCGGCAGCCGTGGGCCCCGTAGTCGCCGCCACTGGCCGATACGGTTCGATGAGCGAGTTGTCGTGCGTCGGTGAAGAATAGCGTTCAGACACCGTGGGTCGCACGAAGTCGGAGACGCCGGCACCCGCCGGGAGGGACACCGGTTCCTCCTCGGCGGGCGGCGGCGGAGGCTGCGTAGGCGGCGGCTCGGGCGCGCGAGTGGCGCCGGACAACGGTCGTGAGGACACGTCGCCCGCGCCGTCCACGCTGGTCTGGGCGCGCAGGTAGGCGCGCCTGTTCGCCGCCGCCACCGCTGCCGCCGCCGAATCTTCATCCAAAGACGGTTGTCGCCGCGACAGTGGATACGTGTCGCGTTCGTCGTCGTCTGCCTGCTGCAGGGATGCCTGACGTGAATACTGGCCTCGCTCCCTCTCCCGGTCGCGGGTTTCTTCCGGTGACTCCGGACGCCGCGGGTACCCTCGTTCGTCCAGGGAATCCTGGCGGCGAACGGGGTACCCGGGCGCGGGAACACCGTCCTCTTCCTCTCGCCAGTCCTCCGTATCCATGGACGGCCGCCGCTGGAGGCTGCCGCGCTCGGGCGAATACCGCTCGGGCGAGTAGCGCTCGGGCGAGTAACGCTCGGGAGAATAACGCTCGCTGTCCATGGACGTCTGACTGCGAAGGTATGGAGGCTCACTTTCGAGGGAGTCTTGATGGCGCAAAGGACGCGCGGCGCCGTTCTTCATGGCCGCCGCTCCTGGACGTATTTCACCGTCCGCGTCCGCCGCCGCTATGTCTTTCGTCGTCGATTCTTGCTTCTGCAATTGCTGCGTTTGCGGTGTAGGTTGCGGTTTCGCTTGTGCTTGCTGCTGAGGCTGCTGGGGCGGCTGCTGGGGTTTGGACTGTGCAGCCTGTTGGGTTTTAAGTAACGTCTTCTGCGCCATGCTGCCGATGCTACTGATACTGCTGAAGGCGGAAGAAAATGCCCCCTGGGCGGAATTCACAATGCTACCGACATTGAGCAGCGAGCTCTTAGGCGCAGCGGGTGGAGGAGCGGAGGTCTGTGGGGCCGGAGCCGGCGCTGCGGCGGCCGCCGCTTTGGCCGGAGCTGCGGAAGCGGCCGTGCCGTACTCGTCGTATCCGGTCCCGTAGCCGTAGTCGTGCTCCTGGGTTCGCCGCTGAGTGGGTACCGACGACGTGCCGGAGCTGTTGGCAGTCTCAAACGAGTCCCTCAGCTCGTCATCGCGCGACTCCAAAGAATCAGTGTTCTGCGCAAGCAGAGGACTGGGAGCGCGCGCGGGACGTGAGTTGTAATAGCCGTCGGTGTCGTAGTACCCGGCATCAACGGTGGACGCAGAGGCGGAGGTCGCAGAGGCGGCCGTTTGGCGGGCGCGTGCTGGCGACCGTTGTGACGACATTTCGTCACCCACCGCCGCCAAGCTGTCTGTGCTCTTGTATGCGTAGTTATAATTCTCATTGTACGCAGTACCGCTCTCCTTTCGATACAGAGAAGCGTCTTGTCCGTAGTCTTGCGTCGTTCCGTAGTCTTGGGATGTAGCGTAATTTTGTGACGTATTGTAGTCTTGTGAACTGTACGCATCTTGTGATGTTGTGTACGTATCCTGAGAAGTATTATATGCGTTATAAGCATCGGTGGTGGTCGTAGCGACCCCTCCGTAACCCGAATATCCATCAGCAGTAACGTTGCCGTATGCATCGACGTTTGTGGCATACATATCAGTCACTTGGCCGTACCCGTCCACACCAGTTGTGTAGCCATCCACTCCCGTGGAGTAACCATCCATTGCTGTAGAATACCCATCCTCCATACCCGTCTTTCCGTAAGGGTCTATTGAATCAGTTGTGCTGTATCCATCAACGGTCACATTCCCATAACCGTCCACTGTTGTGTTGTACTTTTCTTGACCCGTGTTATATCCATTTCCAGAAGTAGAATATGGATCTTGATACCCTTCAATTGTTTTGCTGTATCCATCCATAGTTGTTTTCCCATACGCATCCACTGTCGGTTTCCCATACGCATCCACTGTAGGTTTCCCATACGCATCCACTGCCGGTTTCCCATACGCATCCACTGCCGGTTTCCCATACGCATCCACTGCCGGTTTCCCATACGCATCCACTGTCGGTTTCCCATACGCATCTACTGTCGGTTTCCCATACGCATCCACTGTCGGTTTCCCATACGCATCCACTGTCGGTTTCCCATACGCATCCACTGTCGGTTTCCCATATGCGTCCACTGTCGGTTTCCCATACGCGTCCACTGTCTGCTTCCCATACATATCCACAGTCTGCTTCCCATACGCATCCACAGTCTGTTTCCCATACGCATCCACAGTCTGTTTCCCATACGCATCCACAGTCTGTTTCCCATACGCATCCACAGTCTGCTTCCCATACGCATCCACTGTCTGTTTCCCATACGCATCCACAGTCTGTTTGCCATATGCATCCACATTAGTTTTATCATACCTACTATCGACTGTTGTCTTCCCGTATCCGTCAACGTTCGCCTTCCCATACGCGTCCTGTGTAGTGTTCGTATACCCAACTACCGTCTGTTTCCCGTACGCGTCGACGGTCTGCTTGCCGTAGATTTCGGAGCCCGTGTTATCGTAAGAGTCGGTATTTCCCTTGGCGCGCACATCGTTCGTCACGTAGTTGTCCGTGTATCCGTCTTGATAAGCGGCATCGCCATAGCCGTAATCCGCGGTCGACGAATAGCTGTCTTGCGACGCGCTGAAGTAGTTACCGGTGGCGGCCAGCAGTGGGGAGGGCGCCGCGGGCGTGGGTGGCAGGCGGTGGCGGCCAGGGCGGCGGCGTGGCGGCGCGGCGCGCTCGTCATCGTGGCTGAGCGAGCGACGGGCCCGCAGCGAGCGCTGCGCGTTCAACCGGTTCTCCCGGCGATCGCGCGCTTCCGCACCCGCGCTGCCTCCGCCCTCTGGCGGCACCCCACCCGCCCCCGCGTCCAACGAGCTCTGCGCGGTGACGAAGCCGGAGCGTCCCCCGCTGTCCCATTGGCGGTCCTCGTCATCCGGACCGCCGAACCTGAGACAAAGTGAGCACTCAAGATATCCGATGGAAGCAAGTCTTCCACCTGCAGACTAAGGAGCTGTGTCTTCAGAAATTGTGTGGGTTTAAGGTAGTATGAGCGACCTAGCACTAGTTTTCGAATTTCTTTAATTATTTTCAAAGAACACTGAGAAAGAATTATGAATGTGATTATCCTAGAATATGGTTTGCGATCCAAATAGACAGGAAGAAAATGATTACTTTGGGTATGGCATACCTTATAGTTCGTTTACCACGAGGTAAGGAATTCACATCCTTTTCTTTCTCAGTATTTCGATCTCAATCTAAGCGTGTTCTCTGTAGACTAATTAACTATTGTCTATAAACTCCTCTAAGAAAATTTGGACCTTCAGGAATTTATATTCGAAATCATCCTAAAGTTGTACGGGTCCTTGTGGATAAAGTATCAGGTAAGACAGTTTTTAAATAACTTGCCGTGATTTCTCATGTAATCTATATAAAAAACTATTACACGTTCACAAATTTTATATAAAATAAAACAGTGTGAAAATTCATATCTTTCCGGACAATCAAGAAAGTTATTCAACGGAACCATAGCAAAATTTCTAGTCAAAATTATGTACTATTCTCCAAAGACATAATTTCAATTCAAACGGCATAATTAAAGATTAGCAGGTTTTAATATATTATAATCCATGAAGCACTGTTATAATAGCTATTTTTAATATCAATGGAATAGATAAATAAAATATAAAAAAGTATTAATGATTATGTACTTGAATAGCGCCTGGTGCCCGTCATACTACCTTAAATGTCTCCTATTCAATGGTGGTATCAAGGATTGAACACTCATGATGTAGAGGGACGAAATAATGCCCAATTTTTCCGCGACATTTTTGTAAGATAAATTGGGAATCAGCAAATTCATCAATCGTTTCAATACAATAATTAAAAGAATAACGCGGCTATACTATCATCTAGTTATTTCTTCACAAGAAGGAGTTCTGAAAATACAACATATTTCAGATTAAATAGTGACAAGCAATCAGTTAAAAGTTATCACAAGTTTTCGGAAAACTTCTTGGAAGCCAATGAGATGAAGCGATGATTAACCTTTAGGAAACTGCCCTATGGAGAATACATCATTGATCCATTGACTTTATCACTAAAGCTGCCTTTCATGGAAAGAACCTTTGTTTTCTAAAGGTGTAATATTAGTTTGGAGGTATCAGTACACCAACTATTTTTTCTTTGTCATTTAATTCAACAATTCATTTTTCAATAAAGATTAAAAAGAATTACTTTGATCTACATACGAGACTTTAAGATGCATTCTTGTCTTTGTATGTAACTACCCTATTGTTTACTTTTTGTAGCTAACATGTTTAACAATGAGTCAGTCGCCGAAGATACGAATAATTCATTATAAAATAATATCAATTCACAGAAAAAAATGATGTATTGAATGCAAAGATTTCTTTTTTCTCCTCAATTATTAAATAACCTAGAACTATTGAGCATTAATGCTTATACCAAAGTCCATTTAATATCCAATTGTATTACAAAATAATTTGCTAATGTGAACATCATTGAATAATATATTTTAATTCAATAATAAAAGAAAGTACTCAGGAAAAAATAGTTATTAATTATCCGAAAAAAGTTTTTTGTCTATTTAGAGGATTAAGGAAGGTGTAGCTATGAACAAATGAAAGTTAAAAACAAATGTCATGTTAAGACATGCAATTGCACGTGCGCATTTTTTAACGCGGATCTATCTGAGGGTCATTTTGCTAAATGGTTCAAAACAGTTGTATCTATCCTCGTTTCCTACTTTTTGTTCATTCTATAACATGAAATTAAAATATTAGAATACATTTGGGTAGTACTTTTTATCACAAGGTTATAATGGGGTAAAACCAATGCATTTCAGGTATAGTGGTAAAATTTAGGTATGTGAAATCGTTCACAAAATTATCAGTAAGTAGTCTTATAAGTAGTTGTGTGGGAATAGTTGCATTATGTAACAATCAAGCACTTGTTGACGACACGTAAAGCTAATATAAAACATGCACCACATATTAACAAAACTAGTTATAATTAAGTTCAAAATATTTTGATATCGTGTATATAGAAATTAGGGTGATACAAATATGAACACTTCGATTCAAAACAGGATTACATTAAACTGAAGTAAAATATATATATTTTTCATAGGAGTTAAATTATCATTGTTTTTCGTTTACGTGTTTTCAAATTAATACTTACACTAACGTATATTCACTCAACATAATATTTTATTCAGTTTCTAAAATCAATGCGTTAATAAATGTTTTATGTTTAAAATGCATGAAAATATTTGTTGAATATTGTTTTTATTCTTTGAACTATATCTATAAAAATGCTCACAAAAATATACATTGGTGCAAACATAGCTTACACAAATACTTTTCTACAGACCACCTCTCATCCTATAAGCAAGTGAAAACTATTGTACAACATTTACTACCGTTTGTTCAACTTTAACATCCAAAGAACTGGGAAGGTCTTATTTACAAGAAAGTGAATCTATAAGCAACAGATTGAACACAATAGGTTGAGTACGAAGTTACAGGTGAACAAGTAGAAGCCGAGGGAAGTGAGAGTGACAGTGAACAGAGCCTTGAGGAACTCCGTCCACGGCTTCTCTCGTCTCCCTCTTCTGGGATAACCCTTTCACACTCTACGCGTTCGCACATTGCACCTACAACAACGGGGTGGGGAGGAATAAAGGAGACACATTTACACAAAGACACGGGTGAGATAGACTACACAAAACGACAAGCAGACTGAGAGATACATAGTGCTGCTACAGTGGCCCGCGAGGGCCGCAGCTCCCCACCTGTCGTCCAGGTACTCATAGCTGGGTGATCCATAGGGCCCGTAGCCGTAGGAGTAGTTCCTGCAACAAGGCCAGTCGCTCGCAGACCCGCCCTCAACTCGCCAAGAGCTTGGGCGCTAGTCCCGCGTCTGCTTTGTTCTTGGGCTCCACGCTCTTCACACAACTCATTACTCGTTCACTCACCCCGTCTCTTGCTTACTTTCCACTCATTCGCTCACCCAATCTCTGTCTTTGTCGTTTATTTGTTTGCATGCCTCAGATGAGATTGAAACTTTTCCCGAAACTCTGCACTCTAAACTATGATACATCTCCTCCATATAACGAAGAAAAACAGGAGTAATCACTTACTCGGGGTTTAATATTAAAAGTAAATGAATTAGGTTATAACTGAATGGTAACTCAAACTACTTTAAAAAATACCTCTTTCAATTAAGTTCGCGTCTCATTTCTTATTTTTACCTTTTCTCTGATATTTTCCAGAATAATTTTGATCATTTTCTCTGTTATAAATCGGCTAGTTGATCACACGTTTACACATTAAAGAGCTTATCGTTAAAAAGCCAATTAAATATATGAGTAATAAACTAATGGGAAATAAAAAATAATTTTTAAAAGTTCCATGTCTCCTATAAAAATGCTTATTTTCTATTCTAGTCTGCAATATTTTAAATATTTCATCGATTTTATATTTATTACTAAACCCATGTGACAATTAAAGGTTAAAAAGAAAGTTTCTCCTTACACAGTTCACAATTTTTCAAGAACGCAGATAACTGATTACAAATTGATTGGTTTGATGGTTAGTTTAAAACAAAAGATATTTATCATATTAATAAGAAAATTGTCTCATGAAATCCATGTTTTTCGTATTAATAAAGTCACAAATGTATAAGAACAACATCATATGAAAGCACAATAATAAAATAATAAAAGATCAGCCTTCAATAATATCTATTACGTTAAATGTCTATAATGTTTTCACTTCACTATTATATACATTATTTAATATATTTATAAATTATGTAATTTTTAAAGGATTAAGTCGACACAAAAAGAAAAATGTCAAATTATATTAAGTTTTCTGTTCACTGAGGTCCAT
Source organism: Laupala kohalensis (assembly GCA_002313205.1). Classification (NCBI taxonomy): domain Eukaryota; kingdom Metazoa; phylum Arthropoda; class Insecta; order Orthoptera; family Trigonidiidae; genus Laupala; species Laupala kohalensis. The sequence goes on along the minus strand of NNCF01128172.1, from coordinate 82,016 downwards.
AATAACATAATATAATATGGTGTCCAAAACTTAACATGTATCTACATTTAACTCAATTTTTCGGAATTTTTTAGAAATTAAATAAAGTTATAGATTTGGACAGAGCATCATATACAGTTTTTTGTTGCAACATTTTACTAGAACTTTGAATAATGGTGAATTTACTGTGATGAAAGAAGACCTAATGAAGTTAACCGATATCTAACTTAAAAAAGTTAGTTATCAGCTGATACTGACCGAAATAGAGTATTGTGCGAATAAAAGGTGTTTGCGCAATGAGAATAAAATATCATTTCTCTATTTTTTATTTAGTTTAAGAGTTTTATGTTCAATTTTAATAAACAATATTTTTTGTTGAAAAATATTAAACTTTGTTATAAATAGTTCCCAAACTATCTTTCATTACATGTTTTAAGAAGCTTAATTTAATTGCGCCAATTTATCTATAACACTTTTACAAATTAAAAAATTATAATCAAAATGTCGAATCAAAGAAATCAAATATATTTTGCGTTTCTGCCTCTCTACTTTGTGATACCGAAAACATTTATTCCTAATAGGTCAGCTACCAGCAAAATTCGTGAAGTATGTTCGTGGCTTTGACTCTCCGGGTATAACTACACCGGATACGTTGGCTTTCCGTGTAAATAGAGCCGTCACACTACGAAACGTTTGGAATGTAAATAAGATTTATCACAAATCATCTAACACGAAGGTTTAAAACACGTAAATTCATTTTGGTTCTTGTGTATTTTATGTCTTTATTTTTATAGTAGTAACATAACCATTTATGGATGATAGCCATGCTTCAATGGAATAAAAATTTCCAGAATGTTGATAAGTGCTTAATTCATGTTTTGTTTCATAATTGTTTCTTTATGATATAGATGCTACTGACTACAAAATGACTCCTTAGAAAGTAGAAACCACGACAGAAATTACAAATCTCATTAATTAAGAAATATATCTACTTGCTCTTGAAAAATGTATTTCAAAATCAAGAAAAATGACGATAACTACAAAAATTATCTTCTAAAACATAGTTGCAATTGTGTCATCCATTGCAGGTATGTCAGAATAATTAGATAGTAGCAGAATAATCAGACTTACAGAAGAAAGTCTCCTTATTACAGATACCTGATATCACAGATATTCAAGAAAATACGTGAGAGTAAAAAAATATTCCGTAAGTTAGTTAGTGCAAGTAATCCGTGATTAGTGTAAGAAATCCGAGAAGTGTTAGGTCAAAATTAGTATGTTAGAAAATAATTGCAATTTCATTAAATTCAAGAAAATGTATCTTAATTGTTATTAAACCCCAAAATATCTTCTGATATGTACCAATATTTATGGCTTCAAATACTATGCAAGGAAGGTCTCTAACCACAGACGATTTCGGATTAAGTGTCGAATCTTTTTAAAAGCCATTTGAGACCGACGGTTGTCTCAACCAATTAATTGAGCCATTGCCATGGTAGAGTGATAAATAAATGTATTATAAAAAACGCAGTCATAACCGCATATGACGATGTGGGAGACTATAAACTAATACTCTCCGGAAGCAAGCAAGGGACCATCCCAAAAATTCGGAACAAGGAACATAAGGAAGAGGTAGATTTATCATTTCCTCTCCCCTAAGATAAGAATTAAAAAACTGTTACATGTCATAATATTAACAGAATTCCAAAAAATTGATATTTAATAGAATAAAAACAGTTGTTAACAAATAAGATATAACCAGGATGAGACAATAATCCGTCACACATGCGAGTGATTACTGTGTCAAGGAACAGCGGGAGGAAAGCGGAAGCGTATTTTCTATCAGTTCTCGAACAACCGCGGGATTTTGCATACACACAGCGACAAATTTACACGTAAGTAATATGTTGTATATTATTTATTTTTAGTCTCGCAGCTCTGTTTATGGCATTAAGAAACTTAACTTGTCATTCCACCCTATCCTAAAACCTGGGTAACTTTTTATGTCAATATTTCATTTGTAATAAACATTTTACTAATACTTTATTAAATAATAATAACAATTTTCAAATAAATACGAACTTAAGTCTAATAAAATAAATAATTTTAGACTTATGACCTTTAACGGACGAACAGTATATTATATATCTACATTTATGTTGAATATCTGTTTAATTATTCTGTTGTTATGTTTCTTGTTATAATGTTGTTCCATCTGACGACGACTTCAACACAAAGTCGAAAGGTTGTGAGTGATTAATCACAAAATATATACTGTTCGTCCGTTGAATGTCGTAATCTATAAATAAATAAATTTAGTGTCAAAAAACAGTACAAACTGCGTATGACCACGTGGAGGGAAAAAAAACTAATTTACTCTCCGGAAGCAAGCAAGGGACCATCCCATCAATTCCGATCAAGGGCCCTAAGGCAGAGGCGGATTCAAAAAATTCAGCAAAAATTCCTAGATAAGATAAAAAGTTAGCTGCGAGTTATAATACTAATAGAATGTCAATATGTTTGTAATTTTAAGCAAAAAATTACATGTAAGTTATTATCGAACTATAGATTATTCTGAGTATAGTGCTTAAAAATTGAAATAACACTAAATTCACGATTTATTGTTACAATAGACCCGCCCCTAGACAAAGCCTAGAGAACCTGTATGATAAATCCGCCTCTACCAGAAGGAAAAACGGAGAAAAACCCGGGCCAGGATGGGAATCTAAAATTATTTATTAAATTTGGTTATATAATGGATGTGAATTGTAAAATAATTTAATCTAGTAATTTCTTTCAAGTTTAATTTTGGTCCAAATTTACTCTTCTTTAGAAAAAATTAATTTACCCACAATTAGCGCTATGACGTGAACATAAAAGATTTTTTGGTATGAATCCCACAACATGTAAAATCATTTTAAAATCATTGCATCAGAAGGATGTGAGTATTTTGGAGGAAACAAATACCCTTATTAATAAAAAACTGTACAAAGTCTTTTCGAGTGGATTTTGGCACTCCAGACTGCTGCCTTTTCCCGAATTTTTCCTTTTACACTTTTTTGGTATATTGTTAAGAAACAATAAATCAATTAAAAAGTAGATGGTACTATTACTTTAAGTACAAAGTGAAGAAAATTTTGTAATCACAAATTTCATTGTATTAAAACATAAATATGGTCATAGAAAATTTAATAAGTTTTTTTAAGTTTTTAAACTTTATTATATTAAATAAATGAAACAAAATAAAATTATGTATTCATGTAAATTAAGCCTAACATATAACCATCCACTAAATTTTTTAAAACATAGTTAACGGTGCCTTCCGTTGGATAAAAGTAAACTTTTGATAATTTCCCTACACGTCAAGGAAATCTTTAAACTAGATAAACTAATGCGAATGACTAATGAAAACAATTTGCTGGAATACTTGTAAACTATTATTTGTAAATTATTTCCTTCAGCTCTTTCTTCATTTTCTTCTTTTTCTTCCACATGCAGTATCGCTAAAATTGTGAATTAAAAAAAAAATGTTCACGACAAAATTAAAATTTGAGAATTTTCATAAGTATTTTATTCTGAAAAACGCAGCATTGATTTTACTACGAAACATCAGTGGAAACCAATAATAAAATACAATATGGTACTACATTACATAATGAGAGATAGGAAATAAACAATAAAAAAATAATTCAATTTATTCGCTCATCAAATGACTTTCAAAATGTATGTTCTCATTATCACGAATTAACTTCATAATAATCTAACTTCATCCGTTTCAATTTTTAAGTTCATTATTCGTGTCATAACTGGTTTTACCATTCACCTTTACGAATAAAGTTGTATTTTAACATTTGTGATTTTAACATTTTTTACTTTCAATACTTTCATCCTTTTCACAAATACAGCTTTCGGCACAGTATTACTCATTCGCATATGTAAATTAAGGCTATTTATATCTGAATATTAGAGAACCAATCTGTTTATTCTAAAAATTCATTATTTTGATGTTAAATGAGAAATATTGGTGGTAATTCAGAAATATATTATTAACTTAATGTGATGCTTACAGTATACCAATTTTGGAATGTTTGTTAATTAAATGGTAAATTATTTAAATGGTTATTTAATGTGTTAAAATGTTTTTATAACAAAGTTGTGTTTCATTCAATTACATGTATAAAATATTATCTTCCGTATATATTTCAAAAATGACCTCGTTATCTAAATGCCATGTAGTCGTAATGTTTCACAGACTTATGTCATCCAACCATTTGCTTCATAATTGTAGTACTCTTCGTGTATTTCAATCGCACACCCTATCAATTAATTATGATCAAAGAAACTACTAGTAGTAAATGTTCACTACATTGAATTCAAGATGAGTTTTTGAAAAATTTCATATACTATTCACTGTTTGGAAATTTTACTAAACCATAAATAATGCAAGTAGTGTTGGAAATAGAACCACGTGAATTTTAAACGTCAAATGTTCACATACAGTATGTACCAAATCATAAAAGAAAAATATCGATCTTTCCGTACTAAACTCAAAAATGATATCATTTACATTCCTTTGATCACAAAATTGATGAGAAGAACTGTGACTTCATAAATTACTTTGTCAAATTGCGGCAGTTATATAACAAAGAAAAATTAGTTTCTATATTTCAGCATAACCAACCATGAGAATAATGGTACGAAACACGTTTTTTTAAGTCCACTCCTATAATTATAATTTTTTGTTTTTAAATTGCAATTATACTGTTTCTGTACGTTTAGAGAGCTTCTGAAGACGTAAATGGTTGATTTATTGAGTAATTTGAAGAGTGTAAAAATATTGGTGTCAATTATGGTTCGGAGGTATAGGAGTGATTAAATGAGTTAATTAGTATCTATAGGGTATCTGTTCCGAGCGAAAATTCACATATACAGTTAAGTGTATTAAGATAGAAAAAATTAGTGTTCAAATCTATCAAATTAATGTTACATACAATTGACTTCACACTTCCTGTATAACGCTTAACTTCCTGTAAAATTGCTTACTTTGTTTAAATACCCGAAGCATTCGTCTTGGACATTCTAGTGCTATTTTACGGGAGCCTTTAAAAGCCATTAGCTTGCCTGTATTGACGAACAAGTCTAAATTCACCCTAACCCCACCTATTTGTATTTACAAGTTTTAGGAAGTATTCCTTTTTTCTCTCAAGTATAGTAAGTGTTTTCTTTAGCATTTCATTGTTTTCTAAAGTATACTTGCCAATGGAAGTATCCTTGGCACAAAGTAACTGCTGTGAACAGCAAAATGCTCTGATCAAGCATATGCTCTCCCTTCCATTTCTCTCATGTGGCATGACAGAGAAAGATAAATGGCGACACCTCAGAGGCCGCTACGAATTTTTATCAATTTAAATTCAAAGTGAATATTAAAGCAAAGAAACAATTAATTCTTATTCTAAACGTAACATTATGATTTGGCACCAGAATAGATGTTAATTTTAGTTATGATACTTCAGTTTTGTCCATTTGTTTAATATAAGAGGAAAAAGATGATTTCAAAAAAATGTCCTTGAAAAAATGGGATGTAGCTATTCTCAAATATTACCCCTCTAATTCAACTGTTTTAGTGCAATATTTCCCGCAATACATATTGAAATACTTTGTAGAAAGAGAAAGTTTACAAAATATATAAGGTAATATTTTGTGTTTAAGAAAGGAAATGACGGATGTTTCAGACAGTCAATTAATGAGAAAATTGGACGAATAAAATTTAGTCATATCATTATCACCATAATTGACATGATTAAATTTTATACGTGTAAGTTAATAAATGTCGGGTTTATAGCAAATTGTTTTTTCCGACCTTTATAATAAGTATGTTTTCTTTTTTAATTTTGATTCCCCAACTTCGAAGAGTTATGTTAATCAAGGAAGATTTCTAAAGTAAATATCAAAAAAGGAAAAAATAAAAAATTACTCGCTTTATCAGTTTTGTGCCCTTCTATTATTACATTTCCTTCTGTTCTATACAACAATATACGTACACCTATGGAGATATTACACTGATATATGTGGCTTTTTAAATTTTAAAGTAATTAATCTGTATCGCTTTATTTACCAAAATCATAAGATTTAACCCGTTTTGAAATGTTGCTCTGATCCATAACTTTTGTAATTTCAAAACATGATAATGTTTTTCAATAATATTGTACATAGAGAATTTACCTAGAATAACATTATGCATGTCATTTATTACGACATTACTAACTGAACCTTTCCGGCTTCGTACAGGACATTTTGTTGGTGTATCCAGTTTCCCTTCATTGCAATTTAATATTGAGAAAATTAGCACGTTTACATTCACTAACATTGTAATGTCTCATTTAGTTCATGTTATTAAAAAAACGATAAAACACATTTTATTGCATCTTATAACTTAAAAACCGGAATTGCGAAAAATCCTTTCTCAGTGAGATTTTTTCTGTACAAAAGCAGTATGTCTAAAAACGTCAAATTCCTATCTTAAATATGTCTCTCTCTGCTTTGATGAATGTGTCCGATATTTATGAAAGCAAACCAAATATTTTCTCTCATTTAATATTGGCAAACAAACAAAATACTTTCACCCATTTTAAAGTGAAATACTGAATTGTGCAGATAATTAAAACTAAATGGTGTTTAGTTAATTAATATAAGAACATTTTAATACTATAATTCAGTATATATATAAATATTTGGGACATACAGTGAAACTAAAACTTTCAGCGTGGATGACAAAAACAAGAAAATATATCCACCCTTTAAAGCCTTTTGTAAATAAAATAATAAAAATTCAAAACCACGTTTCAAAACGTTGAAATTAACAATATTTACATACAAATGCGGATTAGTACCTTAATTTGTGAGCTAAATTGAAAATTACCAAATCTAAAAAAAAAACACGTTTCACCCTAAATAACCCATTTAAGACCAAAATTTCCTAAAATCCTTTCTCAATATGTGTATAATTCCAAGAGACAAATCATTTAACATTTAATTTAGTAACGTTTAGATTCGAGATAATATCTCAATTAATGCTTGGAATATGCTGAATAGTATACTGTGCAGTTAGCGCGAACGACAAAAAAAAGCGTCTGCCCCTTTTCACACACAAAAATTGAATATCAAAAAAACCAACAACTCGTATCTAAATTATCCATTTCTACGTACAAGAACACAGTTAGGTCGTGGTATATAGGAAAAATAGAAATATTATATATTTCGTTGTAAATAGTAAAAGTAAAAATCTCACATTTCATCCTTTTTTTACCGATTTAGAATTGTAATTTCGAAAAAAATCTTCTTGGGTGATAAGATTACAAAACGAACTTACTCTAAATTTCATGGACACTTAGGTATCATTTCATTTCACAGATATCTCTGGTGATGAACATATATAGTTGTATAGCTTCAGTAATTTATGCTCGGAGTTTATGAATCAGTCAGTCCCAGTCCCTCAAGATAATGCCGCTTATGTAGAGAGATTTATAATCCCTACACTGTTCCAGTAACTTAAATTAAGCTTGAGTAAATCGAAGATGAGCTAGTTGTAATTAAATTTTAGAATTCCACATATGACCATTATATATATTTATATATAATGTGTGGATGATTGACCAAGTTTCAAAATAATTTTTTCCGGCGCTAATGTGCTCAGTTTTAACACTACTGATGACAATTTAAAAAATCCGAATTGTTGTGAGAGCATTAAAAAAATGGCATTGGTCTTTTACAAAAATAAACAGACTTTGTATCACTCGCTTTGTATCAAAACTACTTATAATTTTACAAAAGAGAAATGCAGCTGGAATATTAAAACAGTTAATAAAGCAAGAAGAGGAAAAAAATTAATTGCAAATAGTAAATAAAAACCTGGGCATATTAATGAAAATAAATAAATATAAGTACTTGGATTATATTAATATTTCGGTTCGGATTTTTCCAGCTTTTTTTATAGAACTTAGTTAATTTAGAACAGAATTGATAGTGTCGTCTCTTGCTTGCTTCCAAAGAGTAAATTAGTTTATTGTCCTTCCCCTGGTCATAAGCTGTTTACAACTGTTCTTTTTATGAACTGAATCTGAATATAAATTATTTCATACTCATTATATACTCATTGTCTAAAAACTTATAATACTAAGTCACCAAGTAACATAAAATTTATTTTCCATAGGGGTTGGAAAACAACATCAAGAATAAAATACGTATGAAGCATGATGACTTTTCCGTTGTGCACGAGAATTTCGAAAATGTTTTATATTAAATATATATCACCAGAATATACAATTTCACATTAAAAATATTTTAATAACATCAATATTTATTATTAGTATATATACACAGTAATTATCGAAGCAATAATATAAATTTTTGTATATGGTTTAAGAACTTCGAATCAGCAATTTACACTTATATTCAAATTATTATTTAGTTTTGCCCTACCACATAATGGTATGGTAGGGTTATTGATTTGTTTCCTTCATGCAAATGTAACAAGCTTTTTCATTAAGAGCGGTTTTTAATTTCGTCACATTCGTGACACGATTTTCTGCGCAATGTCTGCATCTATGAAACGATAATGTTTAGTAAGGTTCCTCCTCGGTTATTTGAATCAAGTAATGAAACTGGATTATGCAGCATCCTAGTGAACAGAAAATTATTGAAACAGCTCAATTTAGATCGAAAATTTTATAACTTAGAAAAATAGAATCATATTTTTATTATAACACTTATTCATACTCACTGAGATGATACCATATTTTAACGAATAAATTTCACTGAATCGCGATTTTATCGAAATTCTAGAATGAAACATTGGAAGAAAGTAAACAATAAATTATGACTGTCGGTGAAAATAGTGATGTAAAAATACAATTTTCTACGAAATCGTTAAAGGAAAATTATTTTAAAATACCTCGTTGATATGACTAAAAATTAAATATTAAGGAAGTAAATTGGCAGCTCTTTTTGAAATCGAACTCTATAAGGATCTTCATCCTTATAGATAAAATTATAATCTTAACTTAAGACAATTAAATATTTGTTTTGTAAGATGATAGAAATTACTGGAAATTTGAAATGGTTTAACACAGGATTAAATATTAATGCCAAGCAATTTTTCATTGGGAATGTCAATACATAGTTAAAAGGATATTTACTCAAATGAGTTGGTGAAAGGAAAAGTGGTGGAACACATTTTTTAAAATTTGAATTTAATGTCATATATATATTCTCAGTAGAAAAATCTATTAGATGAAATAGTGGAGCATAGCATACCTCTCCTATTAACCGCAGAACTATCTGCACGAGTTTGACTAGCAAAGCAAATGTTTGTTATGGTAGTGGGAAGTGGTATAAGTCAGTGGTTTCCACCACTTTTCCTTGCACCATCGTGAATATTGCCTGTTATTAGAGTGCATATTGCAAAGACGGATAAAAATTAACATAATATTACGATGAATAGTTTAAGCGAGCCAAGTTGATAACTATTGTGCTTTTACCTTTCTAATCCTTTTACACATTTGAGAGTTAAGTTATAAAACTTAGGTAACCTGTTACGCCTCAAAGGAAAAGAGGTTTTGTTTCAATTAGGCCCATAAAAACACATTCAATTAACATAGTTTACGGCAAGTAAAGCAAAATTATTACAAAACAGATTTGAGGCAATAAAATTATAATATATGGTTATTACAGTACTTCTAGTAATAAAACACATGTTCCTAAAATGATATTACATTCAGTTGCACCACTATTCCCTCCACAACCACAAAAATATCCCAAAGAAAAAGTAACATTTCTCACAGCTTTTGAAAAGTTTCCGCGAAATTATGGTGAAACTTCCACGTCACTTAGCCACTGATATAACCAAATTATTGAGCAAACAAATCGGGTAATATAGCAACAACCAAATGTCTTATCCGAAAATGCCGTTTCATAATTTTTGAGACAGATCTTGTATTTAGTATCTTACCATACAAGAATTAGTGTTTATCATAAAAACAAACATCATTTCTCTCTACATACTAAGTATTAAGATGTTCAAGTTAATAACTCAAATCAAGGTTCTCCATTTTTATAAGACACTCCTGTTGAACAGATGTAATTAATAAAATTTATTGATTGATTATCAGAAAATTCAAGTAGTACTATGTATGATAAAAATAGACTATCTTTATAAGGACAATACATGTATCTATCAATGTTTAGATTTTAAAATAATTGATTTTTTAATAGTCAACAATTATTGAAATGTAAGAGGCAACCTATAATCATATATTCCTATTTTACAAATTAAACAGAGTAATTGAAATATAAATTTTTGGATTTCAATTGGCGCATTTAATGATATCTATTTCATTTTTTGATTACTGTAAAGTACACACAATAAAACGTTAAACACTTGAAAAATATATCATACCAAAGGCAGAGTTGACTCGTTATAAAACCACATAATATTTATTTTAGATGCTTGGATTTTCAGAAATCTGAGGTTTTACCTAAAATCATATCACACTCAATTTCACATGTGTAATTAAATAGGATAACTCCCTTATTTGGAAAGTAAATTATAACAAATACATAGACAATTTGAATCAATCACAATAAATTGTTTTCAAAATAATATTTCCATGTTTTGATTTTAGATAAAACTCAGCAGAAAATATACAAATTTTAACAAGTTTTGTGATAAAGCTGAAGGTATAATAGGTATTTTTATATTAATTCACCCAGGTCTTAAATTATGTTCCAAATTGCATACTAAAAATTAGATTTAAGGAGTTTCCTAGGGGCTGGAGATACTGAGAATTTCCTCTCAATATTAAAATAGAAAAATACTTTATAATGGTCATATTGACTCTGCGACTAACTATCGCAGTTGTAATACTTGGATACAGTAATCTGGATCCTATCTAGACGCTGTTCCTCAGATCTCGGTAAAATTCACGATGTGTCTAGTGAGTAAACTCACACTCAAACTGTGCCTTACTGGCACTCATCATTCATGGACCTTAGTTGACCGAAACAAGATACACAATGGTCATATTGAATCATAAAAAACAACAGTAAGTTCATTATGTTAAATAAATTTATGATTCGAAATGTGAAATAATGCTAACTTCTAATTTAGTTTAAAATAAATGCAAAACTACAAAGTATAGATTTCAAATTTATTTTCTCTTGTGTTTTACTAAATCAGCATTTAGCTTTCAGTAGGTTTTAAAGTATTACAACTTAATTTGATAGAATATAAAACAGGTTTCTTACTTAAATTATTATTTCAAACTACCTTCATATATGGCATTTCCTAACAAAACTTTCATCTCTTTGCTTTCCTCAATTCCTTCCTCTACAAGAAAAAAACTTGAGCTTCAAATAACGAGTCTTCAAATAAAGATATACTAACCCGAGAAATCCTACTCGTCAATGCTGAATTAAAATAATCAGATCAAATTCCATGAACGTTTTTGCAAGTCATGGTATATCAGTATTATTAGCTATGTTTTTTTTCATTTGGTGGATTTCCTACTGAATAAGGACGCATGCCGATCACTCCCTTCTTTGATAGAAATTATTTTCCAACAATTTCCGGATAGTTCTACAAGTGTCCGGACAGCCTTTGGATTATCATCATCATCATTATTATTATTATTATTATTATTATTATTATGCGCAGTCCCAGTGTGGTTCAGTGACACTCAATTTCCTTGGACGATGACTTATAATGACATACTTAAAATGTATGAGGATAAAGGTAGGATTTTATTTTATACTCAGTATTTTAGCTCTCCCAAACATTTCTATTGAATCTCCTTTGCTAGATAACAAATAGGAATAGGTCCATGATGGGCATTATTGAATTAATTTTCCAATCATTTGATCAACTCCGATTTAATTGAATTCTGTTAATCTCTAATTGCATGGTGCAATTGAATAGCGTTTCAAAACTGATTGGATTTAATAGATATAGAGAATGCAGTTGAATTAGTCACAATTGGAAGTTCCAATTTAATTAGTCAAGTGCAGGCAACAATTTTTTTCAAATTAATTCAATCAGAACTAACAATGTCACGACGAATGTCGTTCATAATGAACGAGGGATTTACAACCACGGGTCATTTCGAATAGAAACTAGCGTCATCGTTCGTGGGAATATTGTATTATTAACTACAATTCCCAGTGATATTTTATCAAATGTAGTGGAATAATGTTAGTGGTTTAGTTGATGTAACATGTTCAGGATCCTCAATAAATCTTTTTCAACACTTTCACCTTGCATGAATACTCTGTTGTTTTAGGGTGGAATCAAGTTTCCACATTCTTCCCGATGAGAAACAACTTGAAAAATGCATATGTTCTCTAATAAGCTAACAATAAAATAATGACAAAAGTTCAATTGAGTTTGTGAGTATCGAAGAAATTCAAAAATTTTTCATTTTTATTTTACGCGATAAGTGTCCGTGAACAATGCCATTACATTATATAACAAATGTCTAATAATGATTCGTTTTCAACAAAGTCTAATAAACCGTTTGTCTTTTTACTTTCTCATGTAAGTAGAAAAGAAAAAAGTGTTGGAATAAAAAAAAAATTGATCGCAAGATTTCGAAGGAAATGACCGTATGTGCGACCTTAATACCGAAGAAATGGTTTTTAGCTAGACGTCACCCTGTCCACCCTGTTCATCAATTAATCTCTTTGCATGTTCGACTGTACGAAGCGATTCTGGCTAATCTGATGAGACAATATCATTCATTTTTCGTATTAAGCATAGTATCTGCTTGTTTAAAGACGTGCTCTGCAATAATCTTTTTATACATTCACTTGAAGATCAAAGTTCTATTTAGAAAATTTCTCCACATTTTTTCTATAAATTTTCTACAGGAAAATGTAATTAGTATGTATTACATCTGCGTAAGCGTTGTTCAGAATATCTCTTTGCCGCATTATCCCCATTTATTTACTATTTCAAGAGCTTTTTATTTAGTAGTTTAGAAGAGTAAATGTNATATCTCTTTGCCGCACTATCCCCATTTATTTACTATTTCAAGAGCTTTTTATTTAGTAGTTTAGAAGAGTAAATGTACCAAGAAGAATGACAATACAGTTTTAGAAAGCTATTTAGAAAGTTTAAAAAAAATTAAAGATGCAATATTGATAAAAATGATAAAAGAGCAGAAAACCCACTTCATATACTTAATTGCATGATAGCGGGCCCAAATGAAATTACATTGTAAAAGAAGAATCATTTTTATGTCGGTAGGATTCAACGTCAGACACATTGCCACGGTAATTACTCCTGTATACATTATCAGAGACCTGTACTTAAATTTATTCGCGATCTGCCACCGTTAGATGTAATGAAAATCGGTTCATATGGTTTTGTATAGATCAATCTTTTATGGTCGTGGAGAAATAAAGAACGAAGAATTAAAAAATCAATATATAAAATATTCATTTTTGACCCACGCGATACTTTATTACAATTTAAATTTTCCATTTCATTGTTTATACTTTATTACCCTGGCGAATTGTGGGTTTTGTATAAAAACTATTCAATAGTCTTACAACAATTATTGTAGTTCATAAATGACTGTAGTGTTTATAAGTATCCTTAATTTCTTTGCTATTATGATGGCTAAAGAGTCATTATTAATGATTCATTGAACGCTAAACAGAACGAAACCAATAGCAAATAATTATGTTAACAATTATCCTGGCCCCAGCAAAACTTTGGGTAAATGTTAACATGGAATTATGGGACCTACAAAATTCCTAAGGATAAACCAATGATTTTTATTACTTTAATAGAGCGCTGTCCAACTTATTTTAGACCACGGGCAACTTTCTGGACACTTTCCATCGATCGAGAAAGCATATGATGGGGTTTAGCAAAATGTTGTCCGACGGATAAAAATAACGGGTCACATTTATTTATTTGTATCGCGATAATTTGAGTCTCATCAATAAATTTATATTATTTCAAGCTAATGAATTAATCTGTATATTAATTTGTTTACTATTTTTATTATTATAATAAAAAGATTCAGATTGTAATGAATTCCGCACAGAATATTCTATTGTCTCTCACTGGAAATGCCACGTAAAATTCTGACAGCATAGGTTTATAAATTAAAATTCTGCCCCCCTCCCCCCAAAGTTTGATGTAAAATGTAGTATAACTCGCCGCCCATAAAAGAGTTACACTGGCCGCCAGTTGAACATAATACATTACTAACAATGGTAGAAACGGGAGTTAATGTAAACATGGAACTCCGAGACGTACAAAATTTCTAGAAGATGTTACCAATAATTTTCTCTTACCCTAATACATTACTAACAATAATAAATAACAAAAACAACAAATAAATTGCCACTTTAGTACAATTGACGCAGTGCAGAACTCCGCTTTTCTTGATAATTCAACTTTCATAAGGTTGCATTCCATCAACAGCTGAGTTCAAAAGCGCTGAATTCTTAAATTTCATCCCCACAGCCACCGACTTCTAGTTTTGACCATCTTTTAGTTTCCCTGGCGTCCATAGCGGCGCTCAGGTCAATTATTTACATTTGCCCTTTGTTTACAATTACTCCACCTAACCTATTTTACTTATACAATGTTTATATTGAGTTACTATGGTATTTCTTTAAAAAATAAATGATAAAGTAAATGATAAAGTGGGATAAAAAATTTCACGCTGTCATTTTTATTACGAAAATAAAATTAGCAATTGAAAATAAAACAAAGATTTTAACGGGTCACTTTCACTTACTCTACAGAAAACGTGATAAATTTATCAAGAATTGAAAAGGAATAAAATTACAAAATGTTTCAAAACAAACTTAAACCAATGTTAGCATGACGGGTAGAAGAAGAAAGCGTAGGTCGCCAGTCCTGTAGTATAAAGGGCGTTAGAGAAATTATCAGACTCATACAAATAAAAGAGGTTATTTATTGAATTACGCAAGTTTCTATTAAAATTATGTTGTTCCAAGTAAATCTCGACTATTTTGCACACAGAGTTTTATATATTCTTGCTCTACGAGATGAACAGTTAATAGGGCAGTTTAGAAATATGTAAGTGTGAATCTATCTACAAGTTATTGTGGCATTTGGTATTATTAAACTTAAATTCTACATCACGAAATTTACTGTATAAGGAAATTTGTCCTAGAGTTTTGGCGAGGGGGGGGGGCAAACAAAATTTCAAAGACGTGATGAGTTTTATTAATGGTTGTGAGATACGGTAAAAAGGTGATAGAAATAAATAATTATACAAAATAAAATGTATGGGATGACTCTGTGCTTTAAAAACTCTTGTGTAGTTATTTCTATGTTAGGTTTTGCGGATAAAATAACTGATGTATATAGTTCTTCAACTCCACAAGTAGCACCAAATAGATTGGGAAAAGAAAAGTAGTCTTAATCAAATAAACTAATATACTAAAATATTAAGAAATTTTAAATTTTTATAAAACACCACAGATTAATGTTTAAACCGATAAAATCGATTTTTGAATTCAATTGAAATACAAAACAAGACAAAAATTGAGACAAACAGTTACCCTTAATTTTTTAGTTTTTAGCGGTTTTGTACTATATTTATCTGTATGTTTTAAATAATTATCTGTAATATTCCTATGCTTTATTATGAGAAGTTATTAGTGCATACAAATATTATTTAAAATAGCTTAAGAAAGTAACGTATATTAAAGTAAATTAAAACAATGCTACACCTTATTTTTCAGAAATAATGAAGTTAACACAATTTCAGGTTCAAATTAAAGTAAATTCAAAAAACCTTAACAAATTTTATTCCTACAGGAGGGCAAATTATTTGATAACTTTTAGGCTTACGTTCTACGATGGTCCGAACCTCAAACAATTCACTGTATCCCGCAGAAGAGTACAGCGCGTACCTAACATCATAGTAACACCAGGATGAAAGTTTGTGTAGCGTAGGTGAAGTAGGTAGTTGAACTATTTTATTCATCTTTTTTTCTTTCAAAGTAGATTAAATTTGACTTTAGAGATAAGGATATATTAACAAATTTCCTTATATACGAATGATCCTAGTTCAACAGTTCGTTGATGTTTTCATTTTCCAATTACACAGAGTGTGTAAGGAAATTATGGTAATAGGTCCAAGAACTTTTTTTAGATCTCTTCTGATCTTTACAAATTGAATCCAGGAGAGTATATTCAATTTTGGCAATGATGTTCAATGTCATATGTGTGTATGCGAGTGTATGTTAAGAATTTGTTCCCCCGATAACATTCGAACAAATTGATGCGTCGAAACCAAACTTGAGATTTGACTTTGAATACATTGAGAATATGCGACTATTTCTGGAAAGCTCATACTGACTTCGTTTACTCATGGAGCTCCATTTTATTTGTTAAAATTTAAATTTTTTAAATTTATTTTAACCACATATACAATATACATTTACAAATGCACACATTTATTTATTTTGTCCTGTAGGCTCTTGTCTTCAACCATGTCATTATAAGGCTTTTTATTACATCTAGTCTGTATTTTATTTTTTGCTTCTTTATTGCATCAAATAGAAACATTTTGAATTGTCTGTTAATTCAGCGTACAAATTGTTAAACCGCGTATGCAGATGACTTGTCTGTGATAGTGGAAGGAGAGTGTAGTAGGGAATTATAGATGGAGGACAAAGGATGATGCTATATATGGAGACACTTTTCTAGAAATATAAATTGAAATTGTCCATAAACAAGACAAAAATAATGTGGTTCGGATACTATCCGATTGTTCTAAAAGAAGAAATCCAACAATAACATTATATGTCGAAAAGATAAAATTAACAGATTATGATAAATATGTAGGACTTGTGATAGATGAAAAATTACTCTTTATAACATATTGAATATGTAGGAACAAGGGCGAAGAAAATATACGATGGACTACTTAGTGATGGTTTGAACAATAGGACAACAAGAGAAGATACACTTGTATAACGGGACAATCAGGCTAATTTTGACATATGGATCAGCAGCATGGGAATACAGAATAGCAAAGAAACATAGCAGTACAACAAACATGCACTATGCGGAGCATACCGAACAGGATCCACTGGAGGTGATTTATGGAATAATGCCACTTAATTTGTATATTGTGAAATTACAATACAGAAGATCTGTTAAACAAAATGGACAGATGAAAAGAGAAGACAAAGGCTGGAAGGAAGCAATAATGCAAGAATTTCTAGCAGTATGGGAAATCAGATGAAGTCATGTAAGGGGAGAATAACATGAATATATTTCAGATGAAACATTCTCATATAAAAAGAAAAAATTGGTTCAAATTTAACCCATACCTTATAGAAAACATAACAATGCATGGCAATTTCAATAAGTACCTATTGGATAGACATACACGAGAGAGCAAAACGTGTTATTGTGGAGATGCAGAAGAGACATGAACACCAACTCTGGGATTGCCCACAGTATGGATATGAACGAGGAAACTATCTCAATCTAATGAAAGAACAAGGTCTAGACGTAATACATAATAAGACAGCACGAATAGACATGGAAGAGAGATTGAATAATAAGAATTCACAACGAAAATAGGAATAATAAGAGACATGATAAAAGAGGATTATGATAGTAAATTTTTGTCTGTCTCCACGTGGCAGAGACGGTAATGTTGTGAATCACTGTGTGCATCACAACAGCAGAGTGATGCAATTAAGGAGTAAAAACTAAAATACAGACTAGATATAATAAAGAGCCTTATAATGATGACACGGTTGGAGGCAAGAGCCTACAGGACAAAATAAATAAATGTGTGCATTTGTAAATGTATATTGTATATGTGGTTATAATAAATTTAAAAGATATTGTTAAACCGTTTTCAAGATACAGCGAAAATTTTTTGCGCGATGATTTTATATCAGCGTATACGGCTATAGTAAAGAGCTTAAGGTAGAAGATAATTTATGCAATCTGTGCTTGTATGTGCACTTATCATGTTCAGGAGTGTACTACTTAATGTGATGATAAATATTTGGAAACCGATTTATATTTTTAATATATCATCTAGTTTAAGAATTGTATTATATTGTGATTTCTTTTTGAGGCTTGTTTCTTTTTCTTAAATTTTTAAGGTATATAATTTAGGGTGTATAATGCATGATTTTGTTTTGAATTGTAATTTTTTTTCGGTTTCACTTTTAATTGCGTGAAAAGTGCTAAAACTCTTCATGTTCTTTTATCGTCTATTCTATCACCCCCACTCCCACCTTCTAAATATCATTGCAGACTATGGACTTTCAAGCACTCCTACGATAAAAGGGGTCGAAAATTGCTTCATTGGTTAGGTTTCTATTTGTAGTTTTTCGACATGTATTTACGTATTGTATGGATTTCAAAAAATATGTAACTTATTTTATAATGCATCAATGTAACCTCTACTAGATATATCGATGATAAATCTTTTCACACTCTAATTACTATTAAAATTCTCCAGTTTTATGTTATAGTAATGTATGTTAAGTTAAAAATTAATTTTTGTGCATGTGCGGAGTGAACACAATATACTCTTTACGACGATGTCATTGGTGATTGAAGAAGAAATATTTTTACTAAAATCACAAAATTAATGGTAACTACCGAAAGATATCGTTAAGTTATTTATAAACCGTTTCTGAGGAATAACAGTATGTTCTAAAGGATGGCATATTTCGTTTAATTGATAGTTAACGACAAAATTTTAAAATGTATGTATCAAAATAGCGTAACATAAAATTATATAATATTTGTGCGAATAAAGCTTTTAATATTGACAGTAATTTAATAAGTAATTCTTTCTTAAATTTTTATTGTACTTATTGTATCTCTTGGAAAATTCAAATGAAATAAAAGCAGCTGTCATCAGTAAAAAAGCGTTATATAAATACCTCCTTAAAAACTTTTATTCAACTTGGAGGAGCACTTTAAACGTGCTTAATAACTCCCGCAAACATATTAAACAAGCAACTCGGCTTCACCCGGTTATGTTACAGTAACTCTTGTAGGTCCGAGGCACACACCGCCGAGGCTTTGAAGAACTAAAACGCTTGTAAAATCTAAACTATTCGTCCAAATTAAAAACAGTTTTCATCCTACTTAAATGCAAAAAACGCGTGTAATTTTATGAGGATTTATTTTACCCACATGAATTACTCTAACTGTAGTATTTTAACACGTCTATGTTTAAAACCTTTCTTTTGATAATTTAAGTTAATACTTTTCTAGTGGTTAAGGGAACGTAAGCGAATACGCGTCTCCGAAGATAGATTTTACCCCCGACTTCATTGTCTCTTATCGTTATTACCTGTTACTAGTAACATTTAAGGTAACATAATATATGTTAAAAACATGTCAGACTTGTGAGAACATATCTATGAGTTAAAAAAAAAAAAATTACGTAAATCGGATGATTGGTTCTCGAGAATCAAGAGGACAAACAGGTTTGCAGACAGACAGACGTGAAAGTAATTTTGTTTTTTTAATATGTATAGATGTACAATCATAATATTAAATATTTAACGAAATTAAGAATGGTAAAATTATGGATACATTTCTGGTGAAACGAATTTCGTGGAAGAACTTCAAGGTCAGGGAATAAATACAAATTTGTACAATCATGAAGTCGAGAAAATTTAAACACGATTGAAAATGTATAAATTCCCAACATATTTATATAGGGTTTTAGAGACAAAAAAGTACAAATCCATTGTGTTAGAAAAATAAATTGATGCTTTTATATCAACTTCGCACCTTAAGTCCTCGCATCTATCACAAAAACTAATACTCAACAAAACTATACCCACACTCAGCCATCAACAAACGTAACACAACTTGATATTTACATCCTGCTCTTCCACAGTTAATTGTGCAAATTTAACTTGTGAAAAGAAATATCGAAATTTCGAAACAAAGAAGTGTAATCAGAAAAGTGATGCGAGCTACACGAGTTCCCTGTATTTTAATTGTATTTTAAATGGAATATATTAAAGACTAGTAAACAGGATTAGGTTTTCTTTTTCTCAGTGGAAGAAAGTGGAAAAAACTGGAGGAAACTGAAAGAAATTGTATTAATTGAAGAGACCATAAGAATACAAAACAGGTGTTTGAAATAGAAATGTATTTACTTAATAAAAGAAGAAACAAGATTTAATTATTAAGAAATGTTAAGATAAAGACTCGTAATAACTATAACAAAGAGTTATTTTTGGAGAAACAATTATTTTAAATAACAAATTTCAGGCTTGACATGTTGTGACAGATGATTTTTACAATTTTATTTTTTGGGGTAATACTTTTCTACAGTTTTCGCCATTTCTGAAAAAACTTCCAACAAATATTTTTCCATTTGAATTGTTTTACAATTGAAAAATAATGTGGATGTAAATCAAAGTCGTAGTACTTTATTTAGATAGGTGAAAGATACATACCATTTCTCACTAGTTAAAAAAATTTAAGGAAAAGTTAAACTGGTTAATTTAAAACGGATATTCTTTAAGGAATTTGGTTTATTTTGAATAAAATTAATTTTATTCTCATACTCTATCTAAACATTTTGTCCAACGTTTAACCTTTGTAAGACATAGATTTTAATTATTAATGTAGCATAACCAATTTATTTAGTCTAATTAAATTTACATAAGGTTATCAAAAAACTGTATTATTTGTTTTTTTTACGAATTTGCAACTTGTGGATTTGTAGAATGCACTCATTTGCAACTTATATGGTATATTCGTCTAGTAAAACATTTTTTTTCCAATTGAAAGAAACTTCCAATACTTATTTCTTCCGGCCATTTTACCGTGTTTTCTTCTTGTTTTTTTTAAAATTTGGAATAAACTCCCCAGCCCTGTCCCTTAATAAGTCAAATAAGTTTCACTGACTCAATGGTCAGCGATACATACTATTTACTACCCTATAGTAAAAATTAAGCTGAATCTGTCATTGTCTGAACCAAAATGTTTTCATGAGTGTCTTCGTTGGCATTGCAACGTCAGTGCACCTATAAACAATATTTTGTTTTCAAATGTAATAATAGGTGACAATAATAACACTTACAAGGCAACGTCGTTGAAAACGGTAATGAATAATAAAAACATTTTAGTTAAGATTGTGACCGATTATTATCTATTCGTTAAGTCGACAATGACACTAAAATACCTAGAATTATGCAGGTGAAGTTTAAACAATTTTTTAAAAATGATAATACAAATAATACAATAAAAATAAAAGAAATTTTATCCTGGTATGTAATGAAAAAGCTTTAGTCATTTCTTTAGTCAATATTTTAGATAAATAATGGGTGTGTTATGTATTTACTGAAGGTTTTCTAAGAGAAAAATGATTCTTTTTTATCTTGCAAAGATTCAACTAATGTAATAAATTGTTGAATCCTTAATGAAAAACAGTTTTTCCAATTCTTTCATTTAGTTCTTTAACTTATTTCTTTCGATGGGTTTTTCCCATAGTTTATTCCACGGTTTTTGATACTGTAGAATAAACTTGCCAAACCTCCTAGAAATCACACAGTGTTCCGAAGCTTAATGATGTTCTAGTGGGTGAGTATGGTAATTTGTGAAAGCACCTTAATTATCAAGTTGACCTAGTGTGTTACACCCGTGATGTTAGGATGAATTAGTTCCATATTTGTATTCTTTTTTTAATGATCTCTATGATTCCTAGAGGATGGTGGAGAAGGATAATATACGAAGGCTTGTTCTGTTTCAAAATGTGATGGTGTTTATATCTGGTTGATCAAAACACAGTTCCATAGCATTGAAGAACGCGCACATTGTAAAAATTGTTTCTGTACATGTGTTTCTGTTTTGTGCCCCATCTCTGTTCAAAACTTCAGCTAGGTACAGGTACGGATGTTAATATATTTCCTTACACGATGAATAAGTTAAACACTAAATTTTAGTGAATCGTATTTGAATGCAACCACATTAATAATCGCATAATACCACAATCCGTTCATATATTTTGTTTGGGTTTGCTCAATTTACTTAGAAATTGATGTTTACAGTCTACGTACATTTGAACTCACAAATTCACGATTACACGCAAGTACATAAAAATTAAAATTAAAATAATAAAAAACGAAAAAATCAATTGCCAGAAGAATAGTTGTATTTATAACATGTTTAGTTATTTAAAAAGTTGAAATTACTTAAATGGCATATTTAGTGGAATACTTGACTGACGTTGCATTCTTTTTACACGTTCTCTTATCTCAGTGGTCGGAGATATGACGATGTCCGAGTATCGGTGTGTCAAGAGAAATATTGATCTGTCGGAGGTCGTTAATGTATTTCCTCGAGACGTATGATTCATAGATAGCACGAAACGTGAATTATAATTGGTGTATGCATGCAAATGAATGAATGGCTGCGAAAACGTCACCCAAAAAGCTGCCGCAGATTTGGATTTATTCACCATAAATACTTGGTTAAGGCGATTAAGCCACCACACCTCCTTCTTGGGAGGTGGTAAGCTATTGCAATTAACGGTTATTTTAATAACATATGTAAATTTCAATTGAAGTGAAAAGAATTATACATTTTTATAGTGTTTAAAATACCTCCTTTACGCACCAGCATAATATATTATTACTTGTATATAATATTCATAATATTTATTTTAATAAAACTATATATACTGTTGTTCCCAGTATTTATAATGAAAGACCTATAGTTAAATATTTTGTGAAACTAATGCAAAATGTCAAAAACACAGACAAGTTTAAGTGTGAATTTGTTCATTAATTTCAGTGAGTAAGCTAAGATTATTTCATCAATGTTTTATTACAGACAAAATAGAAAATGAAAGTTCTCAAGGATACATAAGGTGAGGGTGGGTGGGGGTATCAGTATCATCGCACAATTGACTTTTAAGGTGGAAAACGTAATAAAAACGGTCATATAAACCCACTGACTCTCAAAGTAAAGAATTAAATTGTATTGATGGGATATTTTCATTTCATTTTTTCTGTACAACTGAACTGAGTTTGATTCCCCTACCTTTGTATATACAATGTATATATACAATTTTTTAATCTTGAAATTAGTTGTATCTAGTATTAAAAATAATTTTCAACAAAGGGTTTTCTTCCTTACATAAAGTACATATCATGATAAATTTCTATAAATTTTGAAGTTCAGGGAATTTCTATAAATTTTAAAGTTAAATTGCTTTAAATAGGAATGATGTCTTTTTAAATCTTCACATCGTAATACGGACAGACTGACATAATGTATTCAAAACTCACTTCCATGAGAGAGTCAGTAATGTCTAAGAAATATGTATGTATGTATACGTATGTATCTATGTATGTATATATATTATATGCATACATACATACATGAACTTGAAAAAAATGCAATGATCAAACTAAACTGTAAAAGAACATATTTAATGTGCACGGTTCACTAATCTTTCTGTGAATTACAATAGTTACCTAATAATTAAAGTACAATCTGCGAGCACTGTTCATCAATCTCAGTATAAAATAACTTAAATTTGAGACTGTATCGCTTTCCTCCCATAAAGTAAAATAAAATCAGATTCTCTTTAAAACGATAGGTAATTATTAATTTAATATTAGCAAACGTTACTTGCGCAATTTTGTAGTATCTTACATCTGACTTTATAAAAAATTTAAATTATTTTATCCATTCAATAGGATGAAATAGAATGGTCATGACAAATGCAATAATAAGAATAAAACATTCCGTATTACTACAATAACATGACCGTCCAAAATTGGGTATTTCTCATATAAATATTGACAATAATGGCTATAAATATTA
Organism: Laupala kohalensis; assembly: GCA_002313205.1. Lineage (NCBI taxonomy): Eukaryota > Metazoa > Arthropoda > Insecta > Orthoptera > Trigonidiidae > Laupala > Laupala kohalensis. The sequence goes on along the minus strand of NNCF01128172.1, from coordinate 58,153 downwards.
GTGAACACATTATTTTCACGGGTTTAAAATCATCATAAAATACATTTTATGTTCTCGTATATGCCGATATTCTTTACACGTTACGTCATTTTTTTAATAAAAATGTATAGAATATTTAAAACATTATGAAATGTATTGTACATTTTGTAAAGACAACGACCAGAACTCGTTCAAAAATCCGTAATGCGAGATCGAGATGAACGAGAAAGCGGCACTATTTCTAATAACGGAAGTGTCTGCGCAGAATGAGTGGAGCGTTGGGTGAAATGAAAGCGGTCGCTTCGTCAGCTGAACCCTTCGGGCGCAGCTGTGAATGAATGAGGTCGTCCTTGTCCTCCATCATTGTTCCGAGAATTGCTTTGGCGCTTGGAAATACACGGATCTCTTTTAACTGTCATCTTTCTTCTAAACATGGAACTCCATTCTTTGTTTCTGTCGTGGATTTATTTTCTTGTACACTAGAGTTGTAGAGGAATGTCTGCAAATACTTTTTTTGTTTAAGCGGTAATTAACACGAAATATATAAAATGTTTTTCGGAAGTATATTTAGAAGTATTCTCTCATTAGTAGTCACTAATATTTGCATTAAATGATAAATAATTCGAAACTGAGTCATTTATATGAAATAATCCTTATGATTTTATTTTTAAAATATTTCAGTTCATCACTTAATCCATTTTACAGTCAGATTCCATTAAAAATAATATAGGTTATTAGTAGCTGTTGTACTCCACGAGTTCTTTAATAATTTTATAAATGATGATGATTACTCTTTAAGTTTAACGAGAATCTATACTAATATATAAATGCGTATCACAAGAGTGTCTGTCTGTTTGCTACCTGATCACGACTAAATAACTGAACCGATCGTGATGAAATTTGACAAGGAGATAGATTAGATGTTCAGAAAGAACATAGGTTAGCTTTTAGTTTTAATATGTGTGATAAGAAAGATAAAAATGTGTTGTTACAATAAATGTCGATAAAATCGGGAAAAAGAAGTGTTATATTTGCTTTCGCTGCCTAAACGGGTAGAGATAGATGTCAACCATGAATATTGTTTGCCTCAAAGAGTTCTACATGAAAGTCCGCGATAGCATATGTCTATCAACAAAAAATAACCTGAATTGTCGAAAAACGTAATTAAAAATTGAACACACGTCAATTTAAGAGAAGAAGGAAAAAAACAATCTTCGTCAAGTTTAATAGATTATTTGTTTTGTGCATTTAACAAAGATGAAAACCGTCTTTAAATCGTAAAATTTCGACGAATAGTTTAGATGTTATAAGAATGTTAATGAAATGGTGTAGCAGCGTCACGAATCGGAAGCGAAAATTGAATCGACCGACACAGCTCCCGCGTGATGTGTGGTGTATCCAGCCAAGTTTTGTATTAAATTTTTATTATTATGAATTTGAAAAATTAAGATCCTAATCATGTTTTTAAAAACCAGTAAGTAAAAGTATTTTCATCTTACTACACAGATTCTTTTCCTGAGAAAAAGATTTTCCCAAGAAAATCCCCGGGCAATGCCGGGTAATCAGCAAGTACTTCATAAAGAGCAAATTTAATATGCGTACAATGGTGTAATGGATATAGAATAAAAATTATTTTACAGATATTTAGAGGAATAGTGTAATAAGTGAAATTATATTGAACATCGATAGCACTGTCTAAGAATCTTACAGGTTCACTTTCCCTGAATATCTCTAAATTGGTTTGATTTGTAGAAAACGTATGGAAAATATATACACGGTAAAATGCTGATGAAGTTGGGAAATAGATTTAATAACACGGGAAGTTATATATTCAATTTTATACCAGTCCTGAAACGGATCACAATAATGTAGACCCTCAATTTTTGCACCGAAATATCATTCCTCTTCAGTTACGAGTGTAACAACCATGTTTGTCAAGACCTAACTTCATGGTGAACTTTAAATGTGTTCTTGGTCCAAATAAGAAAGATTTAACGTTACCTCAATACCATTACTTGATTACAATAGCTCCCTATATATCTCCATATAGCTCCGTTGGAAAGTCATTTTACAGTATATCTTTGTATAGTAAGTAATGTATATGGAGATCCCTGTATATATGTAAGTGTATACGGAGATCCCTGAATACGTTTCCCTGTATCTCCGCATATACGGAGATCCCTGTATTCGGAGATTCCTGCAAATATGTGTGATAGAAAATCAAAGAAGGAATCGCAATTCGTTTTAGTGACACATATTGGAACGTGAATTGTGACCCATAGGTTATATAGAGTTGTCTGAAGAGAGTGTGGATAACAATGACCTATTCAGAAATATGACCGAAAAAAACAAACACGCCCAGTTTAAATTTGACCCCATATTCAATTCCTAAGATGTCCAAAGGAAGGCTATTTTGAATAAATAACCACATTGGTTTTGTAAACACGTTAAACTTGTAGATGGTCACGACATCCCTGCACGTGGTCAATAGTCTTCAGCAATACCTAATCTACCACGTGATCAATTCGGCCAAGTGTCTGATTGATTAGAATACTATCGGAGACAGTCACTTAAAATATTATCAGGAGTGTTATTGTATCTTCAATTCGAAATATAAATACTATCTGAAAAGAGAAAACTTTTCTCAGTAATGAGGCAAACAAACTTCTACGTTCATAGGAAGGATAGAAGAAATATGGACAAATATCATTAGATTTCTTTCTACTTATTTTGCCAAGTAATAAAACATTCTAATTTCCCCTTACATGCCGAAGAACTGGAGGATATAACTAGGAGGAGGATTTTGAAATGTAAAATATTCATTCTTTTGTGGCGAGATTTTGGGATTATCATTATGACATTAAGTCGATAACATAGGATGAATTATCCTTCATACGCGTGTACTTATCAGATCTCTAAAAACGCACGGAGAAGACCACATTCACCCATCAGCAATTCTCACGCAACGCAGTATTTCACATGGTTATAATAAGCGAGACATCATGCAGTATACAAGGAGAAATAAAGAACGCCTTTTGACACATAAACAAAAATATTGGACTTGATCGATGGAATGAGTTTTGGATAAAATGAGTGTAAACTATTCTCGCTCAAGTTATTTTCGCAAGTTAATATATTGTTACACAAAACTTTATCACAGTTTAATATTAATTAAAATTAAACGAAAAAGACAGCATGAAACACAGTCAAAATTAAACATTTCATACTATAATGAATGGAAAGAGAATGATCTAGCCCCACTCCGGAGCGAGGTCTTTGGTGGTGCGATACTGTATTCATTTAGTTTCTCGGAAAAACTATTAATACAAATATTGAACTCGGTGAATAACCGAAAGATGCTTCTCAAGTTCGTATGTTTTACGGATAATTCATGTTCTATCTTTAATTACATAATCCAAATATCCGTCATTAGTCGTTTTTCCCTTATTCTCAAGTTCCATCTCACTTTATATATTCGTTCATGGGACCCCCCATGTGATCATTAGAGACAGAGTATTTGTTGTCATTGAGTGTTGTTGAGAGCGTGTGTGTAACGCACCTGTACGCGTGATCCGTCGGCGCGTAGACGTCGGTGTAGTAGACGTCATCATACAGCGTCGTCTGCCTCTCAAGGCTCGGTCGACGCCCTCCTGCAACACCACACACACAAATGTCACTCACATATTCTCAACTACTTGAATCAAAGCTCACTAAAAAGACATCAGATTCAAAATGAAAATTAAATACAAATTATATTGTTCTTGAGACATTCCATGTTCAATTATGTTTTGAGGTTTGATCGCATAACAAAAACTCAATTTAGTTTGCATTGCTAACATTGAGATATCATTCCAACTATACACGCAAAATATTTACATATCTTTGTTTATGTACTTTAGCCCTGATGCTGCCTCAATACATTTTTTACTAAATGTTGGGAATGTACAACAATTTGATTTTTGTAACTTCAAAAATAATCTAACTGGATAAAAAAACAATTAATTTATATTTCATGGATGAAAGTTGTTTCATGCACTGAATATGAATTCCCTTATTATCGACATGTTACCCAACGGATACCCTTTTCATTTTGTGTGGAACAATATGAGCCACAATTCTACAAGTTCAAATCCAAAACGAAAACCAGAGAATTTATAATTATTGCTCAATCAATATAAAATATTGTAATTATAATCAACTAATGGAGCGCAGAAAAGAAAAGGTTACATATAATTGTAAAACCATTTATTATTTCAAGAAATTATTAAAGAGTTAATGTTTTACTTAGTTATATTATGTAAATTTTATAATTTTTTTTATTACATAAGTATGGATATATTATAGATTTTAAGTCATTATATACTCCACAATATAAGAATTTAAAATATACACATTTCTTCAGGAATCACGTAAAGACGTTAAAATACCTCAGGGTTCCTCGGAGCAGTTAAATAAACAGCGATAGAAAATCCTGCCTTCTTCACTGTAGTCAATAAATAAGGCCCTTCCCTTCAAAGACATTTCAGTATGAAAGTCGACATTTTAGGGTCAATCACGCTGTTACCGCATTGGGGTCTATTATTTGTTGCAAACTTGAGAGCAGGAGCGTTCATTGCCTAGTGGATCGAATCTCATCCATTCATTGGACAATAGTTACTATAAACACCGCATGTTAAAATTATTTTCACAGGATGGCTCCAATGAACCGTGATTTTATGAGAATGTGATATGTTCCTAATTCTCATTGCTCGGGAATGTTCATAAATGGAACATTCTGTTTTGGAATCCGCAAACGTTACGGACACATTCTCGCTCAGACACAAACACCTCTACTGAAGTAAGAGAACGCAGAATAAATATATCCTAGTGAAATATGTTAATACCTATCTTTCAAGTAGGAGGCTTTCTCTGTTTTATGCTAGTAAGACATTTTTAACATGTTTTATCTGTTCGTAACAATCTACAAATGGAATTCTTCAAATCTTCCTCCCTTAACTTCGGTTTTTTAACAATCTCAGTTAACGCATCCAATATCCATTATCACAAATTGCGCGAGATCATTAACAGCAGGCCTAATTTAGTTGAATTATAAAATATTCCCAGTTCATGTTCACTTCAGTAAGTCGACATTACAGCATTCGCTACTCTATTGATAATTATTAATAATTACTAGTAATTATCCAAAAAGATAATATTTATCCCAATGCATAAAATTTATTAAAATACATTTTGAAAATCAGAACACCGTAATTAATGTTTTGTACATTAGTGATAAATACGATGTCCATATATGCGTCCACAAGGGAATGGTAAAATGTCAATTGATAATAAGGCTAGTCATCAAAACATTACCTGGCAGATACATTATTTCTTATGCGATTTGACAGCATCAATCTGTCATGTTTTTGTAGTATGTTTCCTTGTATTACTTTTATTAATTTGTTTATTTTTCCAGTATTGAGCTATTTTTCACCTGATAATAACAGTCCTTAGAATACCTTCCTAGTCGTCGAGGCTCATGATTGATTTCAACTGCAAAGTAAATAACGTTTTTATAACTATTTCACTTGAAGCTTGTCAATTCTAGTTGTAACAGTTCTGTTTGTAAAACTGTACTTCGAAACATTGAGAACAAAAATATTCAGGAATTTTTGACCACGTATTCATAACAACTCATACAGTCATGACCCGTGACCAAGCAATTGACATCAAATGTAGAGAGAGAAAATTCAATACGTAGATATCTAATAAAAGATAATTTTTAAAAATATTTGATATTTTAATAAATGATGCCAGTAGTACTTCACTAACAAGAGAATGGCCCATCTTACAAATGTGTTTGAGATCACTTATCTACAGGGTATACAAAGGTTTTTTTTCTATTTAATAAATAATTATGAATGTAAATGTCTAAATGGAATCTGTTGTATTGGATTACAAAACCTGTCAGGTTTGGTATAAATGCAGAAAAAGTTAATGAGACGTTGAATACTATCTTTTTACAGAGCACCCTTTGGCATTTCAAAAAAAAACATTTGTCGGTCGCGTTGACTCGCTCATAAAAAAAGACTGGGACACTCCACGGTAGACAAATCAAATCATTAACTTTGAACATACATTCCTCGCAAAATGTAATACTTTTTGTTTGTTTCCTACCTCGAAAAATATTCAGGATATTACATTTATGAATATGACGTTACGTTCCTGAACGCATAAACAAACATTTCCGTTTTTTAACAAAATAATATGTGACTGTTTTATGAGCTCTTTTGTGTCAACGTAATGTTATGAGCGTGTTTTGTATTCACATTATTCTCAAACGTGACAGTAAATACTTAGTGAAAAATCTGCTTAATCAAATTAAAAATATGTTGGACATAATATTCGTTGAAACATAAAAAAGACCACATTTGCATTACGAACGTAATATTTAGTAAATGGATAAAAACGTTTAATATCTAATTTTGGTTAGAAATCTCATGTCCGAAATTTTTATTCAATATTCCGTCCCAATCTTGAAGCAAAATATGACATTTTAGTTATGCAAATGGCTCACTTTCGTTGGACCTTAGTTGACCCGGAAGGCGAATAGTTCAAAAGCACGTCTAAAACAGCCCAAACGTCTCTCCAACGAAAGATTTGTTTATCTGGTTCATGATTATTGTACAGCGCTCATATCTATTGACGCTGAGTGGAGCGTACTGCACTATATCCAGTGATACATTGAATGAATTAGTGGGTGTAACGCTGAAGGGTTTTTGTATACAAAAGTGGATACTACAATCGATGATAGACAAGAAAAAGAAATAGTAATAGAGAGAAAGAAATTAAAAATAGAGGAAATAGGATTGGAAAGAAAGATAACAGAAGAGTTACTTACAGCATGGCAGATGGATCGTATCAACAAAAGGAAGATTACTGTATGTATCATGATACCAAATGTACATTTTGCAGAAAGGAATAGACGATAGTCTAGGTCCGAACCAGCCTAGGTGGAAATAATGACGATACACGGCGACATTAGAACATACACAAATTTGGATTGACTGACGATAAAGACAGTAAATGTGGATTGGGACAGGAAACAAGAGAACATATGTTCTAGGGTTGTCCGCTGTATGGACCGCAGAGGACAAATTACACGAACAAAATGAAGACAGAAGGAATAATAATCAAATTTGGTCATGACATAATAAGCACTGAGACTATATAGGAAAATTAAAGAATATGCGGAAGAAGTAAAAGACATTAAAGAGCATTAAAATATTTCGATTGTACATATAGACTGAGGAAGAATTTAAATAATTTATGTAGTCGTGGAGACACGACGGAAAATAAAAAAAATAAATGATGTACAGTTAAAGTTCAGTTTAGTTTACAAGTGCTGTTGTTTGCGTAATATGTATACTTTTTATGACGCCGTGCGTTTGTGAACGTACATAAGTATTCTGTAAATATTTCGTATATTTTAGTATTACAGCTTATATGCGGTTTGTCCACCTATGTATTAATACGTTCCATGGTCTGGACTCGAGGTGATCAGACGAGACTACTGTATTGCGAGGAAGTATCATTTTCATAGAGAGATTTTATCTGTTCATATAGGTTAATAAGATTCCGCGAGGTCATAGTAAAATTTAAGGAAATCCTTCGGTACTAGTTTTGGTGAAATATTTTATTACATTGTATTAGAATTCTCTTGATGATTAATTGAGGGAAATATCTTCAGAAAGGTTTATATCCTTGTCAGTGCTTTATGTTGCGCGTTGAAGTAAGAATTTCCCCTTAGTTGCCTCTGTGCTATTCTTATTTGAATGGAGGTGGATTTGTGATACAGAGTTTTATTTGAGTACAGTCTGTGTCAGAAAATAAAAACTGTCACTAAGCGAATCCTATTCTTCCTTTCATTGTGAGAAATCCTATTTCTTAGTTCATATTGCGATACAATGAACTATCTTATATTTCTTAGTGAAGACTCATCTTTGTCCCATAAGTTAACGGATAAAATAAATTTTGAACCACAGTAGTACGATATATTTTTACCAAGATGGTAGCTCAGCAAAGTGAATATGATCCATGCCTTATTTGTTCTTTATTTAAGCAATGTACTTCGGGGAGGTGATAACTGAATAACGAAATGTCACGATTAAAATTTTATTTTGTCTACCTCAGACGAGTAAAATGAAAGCCATCTTATAGTGATTTAAGGTAATAAACAATTTTATCGCAATGATATTTCTGAGAATTTAAGTCGAGGTTACGGATGTAAATCTTGTTTATCTCTGTACAATTGGGAAGTGTCCTCAAGACCAGATTGGAACGTGCCGAGTACCTGAATGAGAGTTTTATCTTTGGTGAAGACTATACTTTGAGGACTCTTTCAGTCTGACCGTAGATAAAATCAGGCCTGTACAGCAGTAAAAAAATTGCAGGTAGAGTTCTTTTCTGTTGGTTAACCAAGTATTATGATGTTTATTCAGTGCAAAATTTAATATGTTACCTCTGGCACGCTTGGCTGGTCCTCCACCACCCTCTGGCAGGTAACGGCTACCACCCTCAGGCTCTTCCTGCGAGTACGACCGCGAGAAGGAACTGGTGCTGTACCAAGCATCGGGGCTGCAACACAAACATTGGCATCAGCAACTAATAATTCCCACGACGATGCCATTATTAATACGGACGCAAAAGTAACGATATATTGTTTATAGCTACAGCACGATTTTTCTGTGGTGAAATGACGTCAAAGTGCGCAGTAATGACGTGTTGCGCATGTGCGTTCACTCTTTTCTCTCTCTTCTGCAAGAGCAGTAATGTTTACGTCATTTCATCACAGGAAAGTCGCAATTTTATTTTGTATCACCAAAAATATTTTACATGTCAAAATTATTTGTAAAATAAAACAGGACTTCTTCAGATTACTCGAACATGAGAAACAACTCGCAACTTAGCGTACTCTTCATAGATACGACTACTGAGCAGGAAGTGAAACTGTTACCTTATATATATATAAAGTTATACAACTTTAATTAACAATTTTTCTTGCCTCTAAAATACATATGCTCAGGCGGTGGAACATCTAATTAGAAAAGTAGTTACCTATAAACAATTACAGAAAATATATCAATATCATTGCTTTTTGGTAAAGATATCACTTATTGGCAACTGTTTATTGTCGATATTTGAACAAATCTAATTCTGAAGTCAGATATTATTAACTGGAGTTCAACCCTAGACAAATTTTACAGCTTAATTAGGGAAGAATATTCTTGTCTGCTTTTATGTTGCTGTCATGATTTGTGGGGTTTCAAAGTGGAAGAAATAAAAATTTCGTCAACATGCAATCACAGACTTGATGAGATTTATCGAATCGTGCAAATCAAAAATATTTATTGTCCCTTCAACGTAGTTTGTTGGATCATACTGTAATGTTTAAAGAGGCATGAAACATTCTTCATATATGTTGCATTACTGTGTGAGAATTGCAATGTGTTAGAACAAGAAAATTCTAGCCTCTCCCACCACTTCCATTTTAGTTATGTCACCAGATACCTTGCGGTCATATTACCCTCTGAAAGTTTTCGGAAGTCATATCGTATTGAGTATCAATTAGTTTTTCCAATAATCGATCAATCAACGAAATTAAATTAAATGAATTGAAATCGAAATTAATAACAATTAAAAATTAATTTCAAACAGAATGAAACTAAAATTAAAAATTTATTGCGTGTCGCAATCAGAGAAAAGCAGCTGATGAAAGTGAAAATTAATAAAACCCCGCAAATCTTCCACCATAAGCAGGATATTTTATTGCGTTATGATTATTTAGCAATTACTCTAAAATGAAATACTTTCTTTAATTATAATTTTAGTCCTTGACTTAAGTTGCTGGACATCACTAATTTATCTAAAAATTCAAATACTATTTCACTCCATTATTTCCGTACACCAGTACTCTTACCCGCATACCCGGATATCAATCTATCTAACACACCATATATCTCCTCACAAATATGATTTATCTTTTCATAAACATACTAACTTAACTAACATACTAACATAAACACGCAGTACATTTTTTCCCTCTGGGAGTGGTTTATTATGTAGACTTACCAAAAATTTTCATTGACACATTTTCGTGCAGTGAGGGTAGTAGAAAGATTACCGCACAAAATAAATTAATTGTAAACGAATCACTGATTTCAAAACACGAAATATATTTTCATTCTAGATGTGGCGCTAGAATGTACCGAAGGAAACCTTTTAAAAAGTGTGTTTATTTAGAATATATGGAATAACTATACTAGTTAATTCCATTGCTTACTTCAATCTCCTGCTAGACATTGAGCGGTCTAGTTGTCGCTTTCCTTTTCTTAATGATTTATGTTCTAAAGTTATTACAATAAATTAAAATCAAAGTTTTCTCAGAAAATAGGTAAAATTATTTCCTCTTGTTCTGCGAACTAGAATACATACAAGTAAAGACCTAATGGCAGAATTTTATTTCACTTTAGTGAATGGCAATATTATGAGGCACTGACGTAAGAAATCATTACGCGATAGCAATCCGCAAAATATTGGAAACAAAACGTCATTAGCGGCGTTCGCCAATCCTTGTTGTTCGTGAAAAGCGGACCCCGTTTACCTCGACTGATACAAAGTGCCTTGACGCAGACGACCTTGAAAAGGATCTTAAATCAAAGATAATATCCTATGTAATCTGTGTATGGACCATGAAAAGAATGGTGATATATTTGGTATAATTCGCATTTACGCATTCTAAAGACAAAATCCATACAGGCGCAAGAAGAACCTTAGTGTCTATAGACCCAATGCATTTTCAGGTCCCAACATACATCAATATCGTGAATCACTTTCGCCAGAGAAGAAAAATAAAATAATAAGATATACAGCTATAATTCATTGCATAGGTTCCCAGGCGCTACCACGAAAGAAGTAGATCGGATTGAAAAAGTAGTTAAGATTGTTCTTTAAATTACCTCTTTCAACTCAAGGAAATAGAAAATTATCTAAGACAGGTATGGGTGATAGTTGCTAACCACAAGAACAGACCCGCAAGTTAATGATCGCGAACTGCAGAAAGACGTAAGTTCTAATCTTCACGACGACTATCCACTCTTACTCATTTAATCTTACTTGCTCTAATGCAGAGGCAAACTAACACTAGAAATATGGACATTTTAAGGAATGAACCAGAGGTGCCAAGAAGCCAAGGATATCATGAGAGTATTTTTATTTGTTTGTCGTAACATAAATTCTAATCAATTACTTATTACTAGTTTATCACAATTTATTTCATCATAAAAAATCTATTCTCCAATTATTAACTATATTTCAACGTTGTAGACAATTCATGATATTTGAGTAAAGCAAACCCATTAACACAGTTCATATCATGACAACAGACAACTTCAGACACATAAATCGATACACACTACTACATCTCGATATTCACGAGTAAATGTCACGGCACGGAATAGTATGAAAAACAATCTTTGGATTTATGTCATTTTTAGTAATGGGATACCTTCTATCGGTTTACCATCTTTTAACTTATATTTTTATATTTATTGTCGAAAACGCATCTCATCATGCACAAATTATTGCTTCTATAAAGTCATGTAGGAGTTCATTAATGTAATAAATATTAATATATTAAACATTATAAATTACAAAAGATTTTTTAAATTAATTGAATAGAACTAAAATTAGGAAAATATTAACAAAACCTCCTTCTATGAGAATTTTTTTATTCCGATTCCCATAAAATGTTAGTAATTTACCTAAAACGTTTATTTTAATATTATTTTTTTACGATACTTACGATTTTAATTGTACCTATGAGAGTCGGAATATTTGAAAGTACATTCTTTTAGATTAATTTTTGTGACGAAACAACTCTCCTCTCTCAAATCTAAGGCTTTATGCTTTATTTGATTTTCTTTATTGTATAGGAGTGTCGCATTAGAGCATTTTATTATTTTAGTGTATTATTATTTAGTATTATTTAGTGTCGCATTGTCAATCGTATTAATTATGTAAGGCATCGCGGCCAGAATTTTCAAAGGCTTCGTCCGTATGCTTCTTCTTAGAACATCTCCATAGGTCAAACGTCTTCCACTAAAGTTCAGCACCTTTTACAATCCTGCTCGTGTTCAGTTGAACAAACAGGATGAAAAGAATGAGGTCAAATTTCACGGTATTTCTTCCAGTTGTTGAGTTGTATATCAACTCGGAAAAAGAACATTACAAAGAGACAGAACACTGAATTGGTGTTTGGCGGATCAATACTTTCTCTTTTGGGTCTTTCTTTCTTAAGCAAAAACCATTGTTTGCATTCAATTAGATTACCTCTTTAACCACTCAAATTTTAGAATAATTCGTCCTATATTATCACGATTGAAATACTCCCAAAAATATTATATATTATATGAAGAATCTCTACATCGAGATTAATTATTACAATAGACCGCCGCCCCTATGAAAGAGCCTAAAGAACCTGTACCCAAAGGAATTATTCATTAAATCATAAACTCTTTCATTAAATCAGAAACTGTTTTGTTTAAAGTTTAGACAAATCCTGCTCACGGAAGGACGCACTCAATGTTGTATCATTTTTTGAAAAGGAGTGAGTGGTGAAGGGAAAATTGTTGAAATATTGCAGGAAAATTCTATTACATGAATTTCCTTATTGGTCCACGAAAAGGGGTATTTTACTTGGAACATTTAGAAGGTTTTATTTCGACTTTCTTATGTATTTTTGGTCTCTGGATTAAAATTTCAAGTGTGTGTAAAAATATGTCACATAAGTCAGCAGTTTGAAAAAATCGAAAACATGTGCTAAAAATTAAGTTTAAAAAAATTATTTTATTTTGTTGAGCAAAAAATCAACTTTGTTTCTAGTCAATTTTTTGTTACGACGCATAATAACGCCTCTAGACCTCCTCGCGTTTTGTCAAAAATACGGATTTTGCGCTGCACTGCCGCATCGCGCGCAACTATCACAAATGATTCCTCTCCACGTCAGTTTACGACGAAAATACATTATAAAAACTACGACAAAACACATTTCTCTCGAATAACAACGGTGCTGCATCCAGATCACGTGGAAAGGCGAAAACGGAGGTTTTGACAGCACACTTAATTCCGCCTCTTTTTTCTTCATTCTTCACATATAATTTAAAACAACTTCAAGATTGCATATATTATATATTTCGCCCGTGTACCTTTCTCGTGGAGAAGATATGTGACGCCACTTTCATCTGACCGAAAGTTATCACAAAATCAAGATTGTTACTTTCAGGCACATATCATGAGTTTTCTGCATCCTATACTACAGAAAACTACGGATAATTCCGTAATTTTATTAACTAAGTGTCACAACTTCTTTTTATACCTTGTAACACGGCTTTAAGCGATCCAATAAAATATTTAAATATAATTGTAATTGATTAGTTCATCTTATTTGATATTAAGCACATAATATGTAACATTCACGCTTTGTTTGTGGCTGTGGAGGCCAATGTTGTCTACAGCTGGTATCGATGCGAATGTTTCAAAATTTTTGGTAAATTATATGCTATTGAGGTATATGGGAAAGAGAAAGTCTAACCTAATGAATAGATCGAACAATAAAATTGACGATGGAAAAACTGGCTATAATTCAGACATCCAAATAAGAAAACCGAATCCCAATAAGAAAACCGAAAGTAAGTGAAATTGCAGTAACTAGAATAACACGAAACAATCAATGGTAATGTAATATAGATAATGATACTAATAAAGATAACGACAACTCAAAAAGTAATATCAAAACTGTAGCTTAATTCAACTTAGTGACTTTTGTTTCGACAATACTTGTTATTTCATGTTGCTTACAACGTTTCGACTCGTATTCGAGTCTTCGTCAAATACAACTGATATTCACAACTTTCTTACTACAGTTAATCGACGATAAAAATAAATAACTGTATTAAGTAAAGTCGATAAGTTGAATTAATGAAATACAAAATGTTAATATAATAATATAAATTTTCCGTCATTGCTTTCCAATGTATTCCGGTTCAACTGTAGCTCTACTGGGGAAAGTACTACAAACACGATGTGCGATGCAAAAACCTGGAGAATGAGCGCTGGTCCACCGCAACCGTTGAAGTGGAAGCGTGGAAGTTGTTTGCAATATTCATTCGTGCGAAGAGCTTCCGTCTAAAGACCAGAATTATTTATTTTGCATCTGAATGAGTTCACTCTGTGGTACGTAGTTCTATACAGGGTCCCCTACGGTTAGTTCCGATCGCGTATACCAAGTTCTGAACGTGAAATTGCAATCGCAACATGTGTTTTTTTCTATTATTTACTATTTATTTATATATTTATTTACTCCTTACTATAATTTATATTATTTGCACTTTAATTTTTTTCTCCCATTATTCCTCGGTCTTTAAAGCCGTGGCTATAATTGTGTCATTACAAGGCTCGTTCTTCTTTTTTTCCCCCTTGAATTCCTCTTCACTCTTTTACAAGAAGGTGGGCGTTCATCTATCACACAGTCAAGTTAGTTTTCCATAATCATACCCCCATAATTCCTAACACATATTGTTGAGTATTTATCTTGGATAATGATAATCTTTGTAGAAAATTTTAACTTACTTCTATTACATCGGTATTGCAGAAACGTCATTATTAACTACGTCCGTCCCTTTACAGGAATTATTTCGTACTTTTGACCGTCCTCGAACTGTACAATGGAGAAAACGATTTATGTATTACAGTAGTTTCTTTATATAGCGATTCTCTCTATAACGATAATCTATAGTTGTACAACAAAGCCTACAAACTTGAAATTTGGCAGGTAGGTTTCTTTTAAAGAGAAAACATCCGCTAAAAAAGGATTTTACGAAAACCCACCTCTAAGCGGGTGCATGGGGGTGGGAATATTGTATACATGGATCCCACCATACCTCTAGAGTCTCTGGAGCAATTTCAATCACACTTGAAACATAGATGATCGATTATCTGACAATAAGAACTAATGGGGTAAGATATCTCTGGCACCCCTAGGAAGAGGGTGAGAAGAGGTTGATATGTAAAAATAATGGAAAACTCCGATATTGGATTAGAATTCATAGTTTTCGATGCTGTTGAGGTACATATATAGACGTCCCCGATGTCATCAAAGTTTACGATGAGTTCTCTTTGCAGGTAATATACTTCTAGCATCCCTGGCGTAGGCTTGAGAACGGAGAACAGGTAAAAATAATTAAGTAACGACCGATATTGGTGTTAAATAAATCATTTTTTAAGACGCATAAGAGCAGTCACGCTCTCAACGCCACTTAACCACTATCACCCCTATATTGGATTTGAATTCACTTTGGGAAAGAGATGGAAAGAAAAATACACTAAAATACACATTATAGATCATAGTTTTCGATGCCACTGAAATTAATAGTGACATTTCCGATGACGACAATCAGCCTGTATAAACCCCAGCTACACTAGAGAAGGATATGCTATGAAAGTATTATTGAACATGATAGATGTCATTGACGAGTCAACATTTTCCGCGTCGCTGTTGATAGGGAAATCCCGATATCGTTTAAGTATAAATTCAGCCATTATGAAAGAGAGACACTAGCACCCCTTGGGGGGAGGGGGTATAAATAGGTTATGGATAAAAATAATTCAAAACTAATTTTGAAATATAAGAAAATGAAAATTGCATCGGATCTATAGTTTAAGGGTTCATGAGATGATTAAACTACCAATGCCATTAAATTCAAGTTGAGATCACATGGGAGCATGCATCTCTGGTGGCTCAAGTGTTAGCGTCCTCGCTCATCTCTAAGTCATTCCAGGTTCAATTCCCGGTGGGTCAGAAAAAATTAATAGCTTTTCACAATAATGTCGTAGTTCATATAATTGTGATTACTGAAAAGCAAACCCTCCTTCCTTTATTCACCTCCTACTACTCCTAGTATCAATAACTCTAACAATTACTAACTACTACTCCTATTAACCCCTCCTCGTGGGTCAAGTTGTTGGTAAACACATAGCAAACCGGTCTACCTACTAACAACTTGCTACCCCCCCCAACTCCTGCCTCCTATCGCTCCATGTAGATAAGTTTTAATAGCACGCTACGTGTCCCATTTACAAATACTACAATAAAACAATGAAACATGGGGGCATGGGATCCTTAGAGCTGGGGTCCCTGGTGACAGGGCAAGACGTAAAAATAACGTAAAAGGACCGATATTAGGGTCGAGTCCATAGTATTTGTGTGCTTTGAGATGAATAATAGTATTTCCAGTAACACTATGAACCCTTTAGACCACATGAGGTTCACGATACCCCTAGAGGTGAAGTTCGGGATGAATGTGACACGAAAAATTATGGAAAATGTTCACTAAGAAAGAATTTTACACAAATTCCTCCCTAAGGAATGACAAGGAAAATTTGAGTTTTCAAATTATTTTTCTCAATTATATCAGTGAAAATAAGGAATTGATGATACATACCAATATTATTAAACCTACAACACTACTGTATAACATCCTCATTGTATATCAATGGGAGTGTGAGAAATATTAAAATTGCAGACATATTACAAAATTCACGTGTGCAAAGCCACGGGGACTCGGCTAGTCTCTCTATAATGATAAAATGAAATACGGTTGTTTGGTTCCCCATAGCAGAAATGTATTTATTCTTTGTACCGAAATTACCCTCTCTTGATAACAATGGTATTTCAGTTGTTCGAATCGTTTCAATTCAAGCTTACGTCGCTTCTGTTCCTTGCGGATTCAGTGCTTCGGAAGGAGAAAAAGAAGCAAACTAGAATTGCGCAATTCTTCCACAAATATAAATAGTGTATAAAATTAATAGTGTGTAATACATGAATACATGGAGGTACAGCAGATAATACTTTTTTTTCTTTCAAATTTATGTAAGTAAATAATTGTAATTTTTTATGTAATAAATATTTGTTGTGTGAGTTTATGGTAGAGCTTTGTTTCTAATCTATTACCTCGAATTTTGGTTTCTCTCTTTACAACGACCACTCTCTATAACGCTGGAAATGCCCAGTTCCTTGGATATCGTTAAAGAGAGACAAGACAACATTTGAAATGCTGACCGCAGATCGACGCGTATCTCATATTGTCATCACAGGGCTGTATACCATATCGATTTACTAGTCGACTGAAATTCGCTTCAATCACCAGACCTCTAAACACTTAACTTAATTCGCTGTGCAATTAAATTCTCCGTAGTGAATACGGCCAAATGAAAATTGGTGATGAACTCTGAATCGATCCGAGAATCGATGATTGCACAGGTGTTATCCACTCTATTTCCACAACTTCCCGATGTTCGGAAGACCTGGACATTCCCATACTCAGGATAAGTAAACCCAAGAAGTACATATGATATTCAATTCCCGGATCGTCGCCATTAGCCTTAGTTATCACATTCCTTGTGCAAATCGTGGAAGAAATATATGCAAGCAACCTATTACTCAAACAGTAACCATTCCTTAAAAAATTACTATTAATATGGGAAGTCAAAAATTAGCAGTGAAGTGAGATTCACAAAGTGGAAAATTTAGAAAATATTTGAAATTATTTTTTAAGCCCAATATCGTGGCTGAAGTTAGTATGAAATTTTGTTGCAAGTTAAAACAGAAATATCCCAAAGAAAAAGAGATCAAGTCCGAGTAGCAAGGAGGTTATTCGTAAAAAAACAAAAATCATACAAAAAATTACCTTTGGAAGAGGTCAGAAAAGGAATTTTGAATTAACTGAACAAGAAAACTCCTTTTATTATAAATTATAGACACGATTATATCTCATTCCCTCGTAATATTATTTCATCTTGAAATTTGTCTGCCGCGTTTCGAATTTGTATAGGAACCCTAACCAATAAATTTTTCTTTTCTACAGGAATACTTTTGATGGGACCTTTGTGAATAACAAATTTTTTTCAATGTATACTCTTCTTTATGACGCATAGTATTAAATGGTGGTAACGATTTAGAACCAGCACATTCACGTACAATATTTACTTAAATTCCAAAAATTTGTAAAATAAATGTGAAAAAGAATATATGTGAGTGTATACTATATACTATTCATTATATATTATACATTATATGTGTTACATGATAGATTATACATTATACATTACATATTATATGAGGTGAGCTTACATTACATGATTTTACGAACAATTTCATTGTTTTAGAAAACAATCAATGGTATACAGGTCATCCAATCATCAGGACCGCCGGATCGATTGGAGAAATTTCAAAATAATGCGAGACTTGACTGCACAAAAACGAGTGAAGTGATTTGAACAATATGTTTAAAAAGATCACGTATTTTGAATAATTGTACACTAAAATATTATTGTTTTACTGTCCTGAGGTAACTAACCACTATACACCTATTATTTAATTAATTGTTTTTTTAAGTGCAAATTGTGACTTTTTATGTTTCTTCACTATATAGTATTTCTTAGTCGTTTTTTCTTCTAAAAAATAACTTTTTCTTATAAGAAATCCAATTGTCCGGATATTTGATTACGTGGATCGGGTCTGGTCTCCATTGATTCGAGTAGTTCGAGTTCTTCTGTAGTTATATAATATGAGTTTCAAAATAAATTATTTCTCCATCGTGCATGTTATGTTCTTCTCAAATGATTTAAATATTTCAGCCAAAAGGTATAAGGAGATATGAATTGAATATTTTCTTAATAAGCAAACATTGATAAAATGTGTTTGTGACTATTGTACTAGTATATCTTCGTTTCCATCTGTCACTCAAATGTTGCACATATTGAAAATAAAGTATCGCCATCCATTTAGTTGAAGGAATTGTATTCTTCATTTGAAGATCATTTTGGTATGGTTTTAATTCACATGCCAAACTTAAGTTTTCGTTACCTGTACCTAAGGGTTCAGAATGGTTCCAAAGTAGTCTGATATTGAATTTCTAACTAAAGAATGTTAAAAAATATTTATTCAAATAAACTTTTAACGACAACTTCATTTTCTTATTGTTATTTTATTCTATGTTAATATAATAATGTCTTTTTAAATAAATTATTCATTACTTAAAAATTCAATGTCTGCACGGAAAACTTGCATGATTTATCGTAGCGTAAACATAACGTATACATCACCCTTCAAAAAGAAAGCTGAAGACTTCCCCTAACAGATACATTCAAAATA
>NNCF01128172.1:19934-38740 GCA_002313205.1 Laupala kohalensis | reverse complement strand
GCTATTTGTTGGAAGTAAGTTTGAATGGGATGAATACCAAGTTGTCTGTGCAATTGTGAGTTGGAAATAAACCAAGGTGCTTTGACTATTTTACGGAGCATTCTGTTCTGAAATATTTGAATTTTGTTGATATTAGATTTAGCAGCTGCGCCCCATATTGGGCTTGCGCGAGAAAGGTTTGGTCGGATCATAGAACGGTAGAGATGGAGGGGGTAGTTCATTAAGGGATATAGCTGGTGAACTGGTTTAGTGGCTACTGCGAGTCGATTGTGAATACTTTGTTTCCAATTTAATCTTGTATCTAAGAGAATTCCTAGGTATTTAATGGAGGTATTATGTGAGAGCCACGGAATGGAATTTGAATGAAATGAGAGTGGATATGGTGTGGTTGGTTTGCGCAAGGTGAATAGTTTTGCTATACTCTTCGATGGATTTAGTTTGGTATGCCATTTACTGGCCCAGGACGATATTAGGTGGTGCCAAAATTGAAGGTCAAAGGTCGATGGTCAGATGGTCAGATGGTAATGCTGAGCATACATTGACATATACAAAATTATTTAAGTTTTTTGATAAACCTAAGTCAATAATATCAGGGCTTAAATCTGCATTATAGGGGTAATGCGTAGGGGAGTCCTGCGAATGTATAGTAAAGTTAAGAGCTCTTACGTCATTTAGTGAGAGATTACCTTGATAGTTGAGTCGACTCCCCATACTGTTCGTTTTGCATTATAGAAGGATCTGTGCTGTTGGGCTTAGAAAATGTATTTAATCACCCTTCTTATAGGATTTACAAGGTCTTCTGTATAATGAGGCAATGCATAGTTCTCTATGATCTTTTGTATTGATGACGATGCGGACATTTTTCTAACATATATTTGTTATGGACGACAAATTGGTAATGTTGTTGAGTAAGATTACTGACGTTCGTCGGCGCACTAACGCTATTTTCTAGAAGAGACGGGGGTGAATTATGGTACTGTTTTAGTACTCCGAGGGCCGTTGAAATAGCGTCCGGAAGTGACACGTTGGTCTCCATGGTCGCCGAGCTTGAGCTCGGGATGGCCGTGAGACCAGCCCCGTTTTCCTGCTTGACGCTAGTTTTCGTCTGTAGAAAACCTTCTTTTCCAAAAACAATATTTATGCCATATAGTAGTCAGTTCACAACATGGTAATTACATTAACAGACTTTGCCGCACTGATAAAATAGGTCGTACTGATAAGAGACACTGAGGATAGATAAGCACGCGCACTGTTCGTCAAGAGAGCACCGGAGCGATATGCACTCCACAACTAGCGAGAGAATGTCCTAAAATCTAATAAGTCAGAAAAAGATTTTCACAAGAATGAACACATATATGTACTTCCTTTGGAATATATAGTGTTTCCGTAAAATAAAACACTATCGTATATTAGGCAAGATGCAACTCAATATTGCCCAAGCAGAGTTTATCGTATTCCATAGATCAATTAAATCGCGAAGTTGAATAGGTGGTATAAATTCCGGTGATTTTTTTTTATTTGCGTGCGGGCGCTCGATATGTACGCACGACCTTTAGTATTAAACACAAATGACATAGATAAGACAAAATCTTTAAAAAAATCAAAATTGGCCTTTATCTCTCACAGGAAGTATAAAGAATTTAGAAAATGAAACATGTCCATATCGTGCCAATAGAAATATCGGAAACCGGAGTAATACCCAATAATCTGCCTTCAAGTCAGGAAACATAAAAATAGCCCAAATCTACCTACACATGTCAGAAACCTATTATTGTAGCAATAATCCACGTACTTTGGATTTTTTTAAGTTTGACATATTTAACGCTTAAAAATAAATCTCCAGTGCGTCTAATATTTTACCTATTTAATGATTATTATGGTTATTTCTGCTAAACAAATGTTCAGATTATGTTTCGATATGTCACCTCTTACCATTCCCTTGTAAGACAGCAAGTGTGAGGCGCTAAATAACGTAGTGACGTCAACAATAATTAGAGAAAGAGGCGTTATGGAAAGGTCTAGAATGCGTCCGCTATACACGCAAACATAGAATTGGCGATAGCGTGGTGACATTTCTGCGCAAAAAAGTTGACGAGAGAGCTGACTCCGCGAATAATTAACATATTTTTGTGTCTCAAAATAGCAATAAAGAAAAATTTTGCATGACTGTTCATTACGGGAGAAATACGAAACGAGCTTTACCAAACAAAAGCCAATTTGTAATTTTAGTGAAATGTGATTTCCACCAACAATATCGTCAGCACAGTCTCCAAATAAAAACTGGATAAATGTGGCTAGTTGTTGAAGATTAATAAGTAGGCTCGGTCTGGCCCACCATCCCGCCGGTCAGTGCACCCTCACAAAAATTGCGCGGGTGGAGATAAGTGCGTCCGTCCTCTTTTAAGAATAAATAATTAAAAAATGGAAAAGAATAGAAATAAAATTCCCGAAAGCGTACGACGAGGATGTTGAGGCGCTAATTCTGATTCTAATTGAAAAGCGAGGCGGTGAGCAAAAAAGCTCATCAACAGCGTCGTTATCACGTCACATTCACACCTTGTGCAGAAGGAGATGAGCGACATCAGAGCTGGGGTCGGGGGGAGGCGGAAGTTTCTAAGATCGTCCAAGTTCATTTCATGATGAAACACGCGAGATTCATGTTTTTATTATCAATATTAATCTGAAACATTTTTATTCCGTGTCATCTTTTGTAATAAAAGCAAGATATTTTCAGGTTTGTTGATTCTTCCCTTCGTTTATTTAGAGTGTTATTGATATCTTTGCTGTATGTCACATAAAAACAGTTCTTTATTACACCACATGTAACGTATAATGTAAATAATATAGATATTTGTGAACAAATTTATTATGGAGTGTATATAACATTTAACGCAGTGGAGAACATACTACTGTTCGTGATATTTCTGACCACTCTCTCTCCCCCCCATGGTTGTGTGGATGTTCCTGTATTTGCGCACCCTAACGATTTAGGATATGTGCCCTTTTGGGAGTCCCAATCCGACTCCTATATATTACAAACACTATAGTTCATATGAAATAACGTAATAAGAGTAATGTAACCAAGTGTATATTGTAATATTTGAAATATATTCGGCAATTTAACGATAAAAACAATTTTGGTTATTCAGTCTACAAATATGAATCGATTTCTTTTTATTTCAATAAGAACTACAATAGCTTAAATGGGTTTTTGAAAGAGAAACTTCTGGTTTTAAAATTTACTTGATTTAACCATTTCTTTCTGGAATACCTTTTTCGAAATCCATATAATCCAAGAGTATACAGCAGAGCGAAACCGTATCATACATGTTTCCATTTCATAAATCTCTCTCCTCTCTCTCGCTTAAAAGGAGAGAACTGCCAACCGCTGAAGCTGTTTATTGCTGAAATGACGTCACGCCGGAATATGTGCCTACCGTAGGAAGGAGAATTGCATTCGTGTGACTTCACATGGAAATAAATCAAGTTTCCTGTTCCTTCCTCATTCCACGCCTCGCGCATGCGCGCGCCCATGTGCTCCATTCGCGGAGGCTCGCCTCAGGCCAAGCCACACGGTGGAACGTAAACTGAACTGCAAGCGACGAAGAGTTCACTGTGAAGAACACGCTCTTAAACCTTTGATCACAGAAGAGAGACTCAACAAGGGATCTTTCAACTAGCGCGAGTCAAAACTGGTTCGGATTTTTTATACTTGTTAGAATGTCCTGTCAAAATATTAGTGGCGATGTCTCACACAGGAAGCAACTGGGAAAAAAATGTGAAAAACCGATTCATTTCGCTCAAGAAAGAGCCATTATTGAGGGTCTTCTACAATCCTGCAAGTGAGCAACGCCTGCAGTGTCACTCCGATTCATCCGATTGCCAGGTATCTTCACCGTTCAAGGAAAGAACGCGAATGAAATCATATGACGCTAATTCGCTCGTACTTAAGGTATTATGTGCGTCATAGCTATTAGGCTTCAGTACCCCTAAAAATGTTTTTAATGATAGTTAGAATCATTCTCTATCCAGTGGCAATGAATTTTCATACCCTAACTGCGCAAAATTTTGAATTATTTGATATTAAACTACTAAGGAATTATATGGAGAAACTTTCGCGGGCTTATGTTTTTTTTTATATTCTGGCAAAAGTACTGGCTTAACATAGCGAAGAAAAGCCTACTAAAACGTAGCAAATGGAAATAGAAACGCAATGACGTTAAGATTTTCATACCTTCGGGGCCATTTTTACGGTTCATTAACGAGTATAATAAACCAAAAATTGTAGAAAGGACTGTTCAAACGGAAATGGTAGCCGCATCACGTGACTGAAGACAATGCGACATAAGAAGGAGTCAAACTACAGACTAAATTTATTACATAATTTTAAAATCTCAAAATATCTGTTCTCATTCAATAGTAAAAATCAGTAGAATAAATTATTAATTAATTAGAACTCCTTCGATTAATATTTCCAAGTTTCGTCAATAGCTGGCAACATCTTCAGTCATCGCTGATATAATACCTTAAAAAATAGAAGAAAAATTAAAGATAAATATAACGAAACGATAATTCTAAAATTTTGTGAACAAAAAAGACATACTACATCGTATAAAAATGGCTTGTTAATTTAACTTACAACAACATACAAATGAATGTTTTTTTTATATTTTCATAAAAATATTTTACTTCAATTCGTTAATTTCGCCTCGTGTTACTCATTAATGTTGGCATGACTATTATGTGATACTTACTATTAATATAGATCGAGATGAATCTCCTTCACTATTCATGAGTAACACAACTTAAATTTGCAATTATCTTTTTAAAAAAGTCGTGAAAAAAGGAATAATAATACATTTCAAAAAAAGGCAAAAACTAAAATAATTAATTTTAAATCTATAACTTCTTTGAAGTTGACTTATTTGATTTCAACGATACACCTATTATTGATGACGTTAAAACGGAATGTTCTTGTAGGTTTCTTTGAAGCAGATGGAAATAATAAATAATAATGAATTCATCGTCAAACAACCGAATCAAACAGAGTATGACCACGTGGAAAACAAAAATCTAAATTACTCTTCGGAAGCAAGCAAGAGACCATCCCATCAATTCCAATCAAGGACTCTAAGGCAGAGGTGGATATAACATTTCAGCACACTTCTAAGATAATAATAAAATAGTTCAGTGCATGTTTTAATGTTAATAGAATTTGCATTTAATAAAACACAAAATGTTATTTCAGAAGTACGTATTCTCATCAAACTACAGATTAATCGGAAAATATTGTTTATAAATCGTAAGTATTGAAATAACACTAAATTTGAGATTTCATATTGCAATAGACAAGAGCCTAGAGAGCTTGTATAATAATTCTGCCTCTATCCGAAGGAAAACCACAGAAAACCCCGGGCCAGTATACGGACACAATGTCTATGCTAAGAAATTCCCAAAGAAATTCAAAAAATTTAAATTCAAAATCATGCGATATCATAAAACACAATAAAAATATCGAGTATTAAATAAACATCAATATCCGCAAACAAAATACTAAGTAACATTGGCGTTGGTCAGGACTAGAATAGGATTAGAGAAACACCCTTCTTCATCTCCTGGGAGTTCCCAAGCACTACCGGGTAGTCACGATCCCCAGGGATTGATTTCAAACCGTTCGAGACAACAGTGCTTCCCTGAAATCATCGTATGATTGTGGTTTGAGTTTATTTCATGAATCAAATTCAGTATGCACATGTTATCCGCCACAACTGTAGTAAACAAAAAAATAAAATTTAAAATATAGCAATTTACTTTCAAAACACATTATTTGGATGCGATAGAAAAGTCGTGTAAAACTATTTCAAAATTTATTGAATAAATTAAAATTTGAGTTTTTCTCTAAAAGTCTTCATTAGACTTTAACAATGACGAAAGTCATTCATTTGTTAATTGATATTTCTGCGTTTTTTTCTGGTAAATAATATGGACTTATTTTGAATGGTATTATAACAAGTCTATTATGTTTATTTTACTTCGTAACTCGTATTATTTTGATGTATATTTTAGAAAAAAGATTCTACCGTTTATATCGAATAAAATTTTTCATCAATATTCTTGATTTTAGAAGATTTAAAAGGAAATATAAGAGAAACAGGAACATCTTAATCACAATATAGTATTAATCATGTTACGTCGAATGAAAATGGGAGACGGGACCGGGGTTCGAACCCGGGATTTGAGCTTGCGTGCTCATGCGCCTACCGACTGCGCCATCCCGTTCGCCCCCCGGGCACGTCTACCATTCTCATTCAACTTCTCTCATTTTCATTCGACGTAACATGATTAATCTGTTACCTGGCGGTGAGGTTCACCGCAATCTAAGAGATTTCTATGTTTGTGACACAATATAGTAGTTTAACTTTCGTTTAGTATGAGCCAGTAATGGTACGGAATTCTCATGTAAATATAATTCGATCGAAGAGAGTACCTGGAAAATGGGAGACTTGCCAAGAACTGATGACATGATGATGAATACACGATTTATTGCTGCCAACTTTCATCTATTAAGAATATATTATTGTTGTAAATAGTTAGCGTAAAAAGTTAACAATATGGTACGGACACCAGCTATTGTGAAAAAAAAAAGACAATCATATTTCGCATAATTCATCATAATATTACTCTTGCCTTATTATACAATACAAAGGAAATTGGGAAACTGTTTCCGTAAGCATTTTTTCTCAATGTTCGTATGGTTTGCAAAGAGAGTTATTAAATTTTAAGTTTGAGTAAATTTAAATGTAAATTAGTAGAAATAATAAATATACTAGAATTTTATTGCTTGAAATCCCAAGATACTTTTCTCACAGTACCGGAGATATTTCATTTAAGATTTTATCCCAATACTATACTTAACTTGCTGACAAGTTAGATCATATAATTAACATAAGTTGAACAACAAAATATTTTTGATCTAAATATTTTATTAGCTAGAACAATTCTATAATTTCTACTCGAAACGACTGACATCTATGTCTTCTAGGCAAAGGGCCACTATTGTGTAGTCTAATTGTGTGCTCCATTTGTGGTGACAATTGACTGTATATCATTAGAGTACAGCTGACATTACTCAGCGTCAGAGACGCTATTTTGCACAACGCGCAGCAACCCCTCTCATGTGACCTCAGGCGGAACGCTCGATTGCGAGGTACGCACTGGCTCTCATGTAGATACACAAAAGTGCTTTGAAAACACAGTTCATTTGACCATTAATGACTGGATACAAGATACGATGTTATTGATGTATATAATTGAACATCGAATATGGAGCATTGTAGATATTTTATTTAATAAGCGTCTGATTAACAATTGCATGGGTTTGACAACGTACATTCTAGAGATTATGGGCCCAGATACGACTCAAAAAATTCGTGTAAAAGTTGAAGGTCTTTTTGCGGAGTGTTTAAATAATACATCACCGATTTCCTAAACATCACTCCTTGTAGTGATCATTCTTTGAATACAGATAAGGAGAAATACGAAAACATTTAGATTTTGGGCCCAGGATAATATACTTAATAAAACACACATCATCAGACATAACTACGTTGAACACATTATCTAAAAGGGATGCAAATCCATTTTTCAACGTCCCTGCAGTTTGATATATATCTGATGACGTTACATAAGCTGAATTCACAACCCCACGATGCTCAACAAGTTATGCATCGAATATAGGTAACCAGGGAGATTTTTTTTCAATTTCACATAGCGTAGCTCAAAACATATAGTGGTCATTTCACAAATATGAAAATTCGTCAAATAGATAAAAAATATTACAATTTTGTTCCAAATTTTAAAAAAACAACTATGTATTGTTTTATCATTCGGGTATCGCAGAATCGATTACAATTTGTTATCCTCCTAAAGTATATTTATCATGTAGCCTACACATGACGGAATGAGATATATAGATGCGCACTTACTACACGATTCAATCTTATTTGTTTCAAATAGATTTCTTTCGTTTAAGTTCTCGTAATAATGATTTGATTACCTCTCAGTATTCAAGACAAGTGAAGCTGAACGCAATGCGAATCAAAAAAGAAACATGTCCACGCAGAAATCGCCGACGTTGAGTCGACTTTTGACGTATTTCGACGTCGATATCGAGTCGAAGGACGACGTCGAATAAACGACGCCGTCCCGACTTCGTACTTCCCGGAATTTAAAGTCGGGCAACGTCATTATGCGACGTCGAGACGACAATAAACTACGTTGTTTCGACGTTGAGACGACTCAGTTATAATAAAAATAATAACAATAACAATGATAATAATAATAATCCACTGCTGAGAGAAAAACCAACACAAGTTGAGAGAACTAAATAAATAAATAAATAATAATAATAATAATAGCAGCTCACGGGTCTCCACTCCCGTTAAATTTCTCTTTAGATGGTCGGAACCACATTCGCAATTTCGACGTTTCGTTTTTGACTGTCATCTGGTAGAGAACGTTGGAAGTCTACTTGGGTGCAATTGTCGTCAAGAATTAATTTTGCTGAGGACATTCTGTCTTTTAATTGTTTACGGAGATTACTATTTTATGTGTTTAATATTCATGGTACCAACAGTAAGACGGACAATAAAAGAGGATAAAAACTTAGCATTTATCACAATGTTGCTCAGTGGCAGCGTGCTTATCTTGAGATACAAAACCCTGGTTCAAACCACACCGTAGACGGACTTGGAAGACGGAGGTTGTAAAACAACGTTCTTATACGAATGCGTGTTACAAGTCATAGAATTTAATTTAACAAGGTAATACGATGGATGTTATCCATAAAAGTTGTAGTAAAAGTGACAATTCAAGAAAGTGGTGTGAAGACGACGTTACATGCTTACGCGTTAGCAACTCTTTCACGACGTTGTAACGACTCGAATTTCTACGTGGGTGATCATGAAACTATACGTTATTTTGGAATAATGATTCTTTCGAGTAAAAATGTTTATCATCAAAAAATAACTTCTGGCATTAAACGGGATATAATGCAATTCTGTACATCAAGTGCCATGTAGTTATTTCTGCAGCGAATGTGTACAGCATTAAATAAACCGTGAAAGCCACTGACATGAGAACTACATCACTCCCAGGCCATTTGATCGTACGAGTACACACGAGACGAAGTTAATGTAGTACCGCACGCCTAATGGCGTTTTACCAGTTACATATACTTCCCTCCTCTCTCATCTGTTAGAAGAGAAAGTTGGATTGATATAAAGATGCAAAAAGAATCACGATTCTTTTAAGTTTTGAGATAACGAAAAGGAGTTATTGTGTTGCCGTCCGAGTTTGTATTTATGTATGTCAGAGAACCTTCAATTTACCAATTCAATCTGATTCTTTGAAATTTTATATTTAGGTGCAGAATTTCAATGTTAAAAGGAGATTTTGTGCCCCGATATTTCAAAGTGGTTCCAAAAGTTTTAAACTTTTTATTTGTAGCATTGTATTTTGCACACTATTTTGTTGTACTATAAAGTGACTAGTCGCCTTTAATAACTTCCGTGACTAAGTTAAATTCTTCTAAGTTAAAAACGCATAGAAATAATTTTATGGATTTGAAAGGCAATACCTTTTAGTTACTGTGTTCGCGAGTGTTCATTTCAGTCGGATGAGCTGGATACTATTTCATGCAAAGGATACAATGCTAGAAAGATGCAACATGGTGGCATAGAGAGCGAAGTTCTAAGAGAGTTTGTAAGACGAGATTCACATTCCAAAGATTTTATGATATTCATCTTTGCGGGGAGAATTATACAATTTAAAGGGCAACTTTACTTTTTTTGGATAGATATAAACTTTAAAAGACTGAGATATGGTTTCTATTGTACAACCAATTTAAAAAATTGAAACAATAGAATAAAATTAGTCAGTTCTGATCTAGTTTTTTTCCTGATTTGTAGTGTCTAAAGGAGTGTAATTTTTGCTCTCAATATCCATTCATATTTAGTGATATATTCTATATACTTAACGTGTCAGAAGGAAGATAAAAAGTTGGCCATAGAGATCTTTTGACATGTTCCTGAAGAAAAAGGAGGACTTCCTGAATGCGTCAGAGTGGGGAGTTTGTGAAATGAAAGCAGCTGAGTTGTAAGTGAAGGAGCAGCGCTGAAATGGGTTTGCTCTTTTTGACAGCTAGAACATCCACGTCAAAGAACTGCGCTTCGCAAGACCTTTTCAGCGCGAACGCGGAAGCTGCATGTGGCACCGTTGACAATACTCCAACTTTCGCGGAACCCTGATTACACCATGTAACAAACAAAGTAAGGTATCACATATATAAGTCCAAATTAACTTGAAAGTACATACTAAATATAAATTTTGTGATTTTTCGCTATCGTTTGAAATATTTAATTGACTTTTATTCTAAGACGGGCATTATAACATTAACTTTCATTCGGTCAATGGGTACAATTGTAAACCTTGAGGAAAACGTGCTGCACAAATTTAAAAATAATTGCATCTAGTAAATTAAATTTACAATTTGACCTTGCCGTTGACGAGCCCTGCAGCCCCACAAAAAAATTACAATTGTTTTCGTAAAAAAGAGATTCTTCAAAATGCAATATGGATTCTTCAAGGTTGTTAGGAAATCTAGGACCACATCCGACAGTATGAAAATTACAATAACTGTAGACTTTCTCGAACATATGAATTAATATTTTAAAGACTGTAAAGGAAGTAATCTTATGAATAAGAAGTTTCCAGATCTTTATATGTCTTCACAAAATGGGTCCAGTACAGTCCATTCTCAAAGTATCGCGATTATGTCCAGTATCGTGTTTGTGAACGATTTTTCTCTCTCAATTAATCGCAGAAATTTGAATTCTTTTGAAATTGAACCCTTTTTCTGAACTGTTCTTTCCGCAATCATTTATAAAAAAATAAATTCCGAAACCATCCTCTTGTTTCAAATGAATAAAATTTGGAAACAATATGTTTAATATGATTTTCATCTAACATTATTATCTTATGATTCTTGAAATTCAACGATCTTTTATATATAATGACTACATTTAACGGTTCAACCTTCAACCAGAATTTTAGTCTAAAACGTTCTTATGTAACCACCCGATAACGGCTAATATTTTGGATGAAACATTGTCTCGCCAATTGTAGTCATTGTCTATGAAAGATTATAAAGTTTTAAATTTTACTATAATAATCAATTATGGTCACCGACCTTTTAAATAACAGCGGCATGATGCCGTATAAGTAAGTACATGTCCATCTCATATGGAAATTTCATGCCTCTAACGAAGTGTGTTCTAGTCTAATTGGAACCGTTTATATTAATTTTTTTTCACGAACAACATTACATTGTTTTCTCAAGGGTGGCTTCAGGGATTTTTTAAAATATTCTTGCTGCAGGAGACGATACTCAAAACGGTGTATACAATCAACTTTTGTATTAAATTTGTATTCATATGTTTCCAAAAACCTGTAAGTAAAAGTATTGCAATATAGATAGATTTTATTTCCTGATAAACAGAAGAATGGTCTAAGAGAAATCCCGGGCAACACTGGCTTATCAACTAAATTTCTAAGAAAAAACAGATGAGAACAAAAATAATGAAAAACAGAAAGCATAAAATACAAAATGAATTCAACGTGAAACTTTTCCGATGTAAACCGATTTTGAAGGAAATCAAATCAAATGGAAGGCACATGGATTGGTCCTCGTACATGGAATAAACAACAAATTTGTAATCTTTTCGTGGAATGATAATCCGCAATATGGGTTCTCGTAACTCTGATGTCTTAATGAAAAAAAAAATCTTCAATTATTTCCTCTCTGTTCCCAGACATTCATAACAATGCTTTCAAATTACGTAGAGGCATCATCATTTTTTCTTATTTCATGTGAAAATAACATTCATGAACGTGAGGTTTCTTTGAATACAATATTGAAACTGTTTGATACACTCTCGGCTCGTTATTCCTGAAAGTGTCATTCCTTACGCGTGTAATATAACACGTAAGATGATAAAAACAATACTATACGGAACATGCTTTGTCGAAAAGGACAGTTTTTCGAACATTCCTATCAATAAAGTAAGAAATGATGAGCAATTTTGTTACAAAATTATAATAAACACATTCTGCAATCACTCATATTGAACAAAAATACTGGACTTAAAATAAAAACTCTTAATATATTTTTAAACGTTGAAAAAACATCCATGTAGACGATACTTGGAAGGGAATGGGTAAAAATTGACCATATAAATTATTACTAACTTAATATGAAGATATGTTCGAAAGTCGTAAATTTCAACCAATTATGTCCCAGATATATCGAATAATTGCGTTACAATTCTGGGGAGAAAATTTCCTGATACGATTAAACAAAATACAATTATACAAATCACATGACTTCCAATTCGCTTTACCCTTTTTAAACTGTGTAAATACCATTGGATATAAAAACTGTCACTAATAAAAATCATGATTAAGTTTTGAATTCAATCATAATTCGTTAATGAAAATGAACTTTATATCTTAGAAGCAACACTAGATTTAAAAAGCTTTTTACACTTATCGGATCTGATACAACCAGATGGTCAGCAAACCTTGTTCTGTCGTAAGTCTCGAAGACTTATGTACGTGAGATATTTACTCTATTTGACTTTTAAACTTAATTCAATTTGCATATTACCAAAAGATAGATGGAGTCCGATTGAATTTTACACTCGATTCAGTGGCGTAGTGAGAGGTTGAGACCTGAGAGCCCGGACAACCCCTCCCCAAATTTAAACAAACATGTATTTTGACTTGTTTTCATAATAAACAACTTAAAGAACAAAAATACGTTTCTTCTATGTTCATGAGATTGTACTTTTACTAACAGGTTACCCGCAGCTTTACTCGCGTGAATTCTGTAATATCTTTCCAATTTTATTCTTTTCTATATCCTCATTGGTATCCAGTGATAATGTTATCCATTAATGTTGGATGTCTTATAGTATTGGTGAGTACCCTTAATCCCATATTTTTACTAATGTAATTAAAAAACAAAGATTTTAGAAATCACTAATTTCTCCTTTAGGGGTGAATTTTTGCAAAATCCTTTCTTTGCCGACAGTTTTGATAATTTTATGTGTCACGCTCTTCCCAATCCCGTCCTCTATGTGCGTTGAGCAGTTCATGTGGTCTGATAGGTACATAATGTCATTGGAAATATGATTATTCATCTCGGAATACACAATAACCATGGACTGTACCCTAATATTGGTCTTTTTACGTTATTTTACGTCTTTTTACGTTATTTTACGTACCCTTACCGTCTCTAAGAATACAGTGTGAATAATGTGATCTCCTCGTGAACATAACTACAATGGAAGATGAAACATCTCGTCAAATCTAAAACTATGTATCCGATGCATTTTTTTATTTTTTAAATATTTCAATAATAGTTTTCAATTATTTTTATCCATAAACCCAATTTAACTCCCGCCCCATCCAAAGGGTGTTTCATTAAGGCCGAGTTCAGAATTAAGCGACATCGGGATTTCACTATCAATCCAGAGACGCCGAAAGTTATAGACTCGTCACAGGTACGTCATGTTCGATATCCTTTCTTGGTATCCCTTTCCCTAGGGGCGATGGAGTTTATATGGGCTGACTGTGAACTTTGACGTCTTCGAGAATGTCACTACTAATTTCAGCGACCTCGACAACTACGGTCTCAACACTAATATCGGTCACTTTTGATTATTTTTACATTTTACTCCTTCTCTTCCCCAACACAAAGGATTCTCGTTCCTTATAGGGGGTGAATGTGAGTGTATATTGCGGGTATTTGGCAATGAGGGTGTCACTTCACTTCAGAGGTCCAAAAACAATTTATTCAACACCAATATCGGTCGATTTTTTATTATGTATACCTGCTTTTTAGTCCCACCCCTACTCTAGAGACGCTAGCGGTATATTGTGGACTGATTGTTAACTTAGATAGCATCTAGGACGTCCTTATCCGTCCCAACGCCACCGAAAACTATGGTTTCGAATCTAATGTTGGATTTTTTCATTGTTTTTACATGTCATCCCCTTCTCACCTCCACCCTAAGGGTGCAAGGGATGTCTTACCCCCGTAGTGCTTTTTTTCATACAGTCAGTCATCTGCTTATCGAGTTCGGTTAAAATTGCTCCAGGTACACTAAGAAATACGTAATCAAATATTCCAATCCACATTTCACCCCCTCAAGGGGTGGAGTTTCGTAAAGTCCTTTCTTAGTGGACGTCTACACCCTGAAAGGAATCTACCTGCCAAATTTCAAGTTAGTAGGCTTTGCCGTTTATGAGATTTCGCGTTTAGTCAGTGAGTGGTATTTAGTCAGTGAGTGGTATGGTATATTTAATCTGGACCACAGATGGATCATAGAGTGTAGTTACTTGGAATTATAATGAATAATTAGACTTTCTTCGCCCTTAAAATATGTTTTTAGGGTTTTCCGATAACTTAAAACGTGTTTTCAAGAATTATAGTTTCAAAAATTTTCCGATAAGATATCCCAAGACTGGACCATAACCCTATTCCACATCCCTGAGGTTCGCTGGAGCGTGAACACCCTCCAAAATAAATTCCCTTTATCCGATACTTTTATTATAATATGCTATGTGACCTGTTGGTCTCATATCTGCAATGGAGATTGGAAGAGTCAGGTCGAAAGGTGAAATATTTGAACCAATATCGCAATTAGTATCAATAGGATTCGAATCATGTACTTTTATTAATTTATAAATATAGTTATTGGTTTATTCAAGAACGTGTTTTGATCTCCGTTTCTTTTTTAATTAATATTCACATATTTGAAATTGTAAGTGGAAAACAATAACGGTTTCTTGATTTCAATATGTCGATCTGATGCGATGAAATATAATTGGCACATCAAGGTGGTTTTAGAATTTCATTTACATGGAAATTGTGCGTGACCTCCATGTCGTTCATTTATTACTCTATAAATTACATCCATTTAGTGAACAGAGAACAGATTAAAGCGGAAGGTGTATTTCGCACCGGCGGAATCATAGTCTCGCGAGATATATCCGGGGTGAGGCTGATGGAAGTTGAGAAATTTGGACGGACTTCCCACCCTTCGGAGGGATTCGGGAAGGGTTGTAACTGGCGAGCAGCCGCGGCTTGGCACTGTCCGTTAAGACCCGAAGCGAGGTC
Source organism: Laupala kohalensis (assembly GCA_002313205.1). Lineage (NCBI taxonomy): Eukaryota > Metazoa > Arthropoda > Insecta > Orthoptera > Trigonidiidae > Laupala > Laupala kohalensis. The sequence continues at coordinate 23,499 of NNCF01128172.1, read as the reverse complement.
TCCAGAGAGGAGTGGGTAATGGAGTGAGGAATAGAAGAACTTGGAGATGAAAGAATGAGGCGATGGTGGATAAATATGAGGCCGGTGAAGGGTTAGAACACGGTGGGCGTATTACGTGGAGAATGGGATGACACTGAGTAATGGAAGCTGAAAGTACGACAAAGGGTGTAACACAATGGTTGAAGGTGTGACTACCTCATTATTCGGGAACCGAAAGCCAACCATTTTTTAACGAATTAAATAGAATGACTTTTCTTTTATTTTAAGTTCATATTAGGGGAATACCACATTATTTAGAATGAATTTTATCAGATTAGACACATTCTTTAGTACCAGTGGAAGAGACAGCATTGTATTGCGCTGTTTCAATTAAAATTGTTAATATAGTTAGCCAGATTGTATCCCTTGTAGTTCGAATATTTACGTATGTACATCTCAACGGCATTATGAACTGTCCTTATTGTTTAACACTATTTAATAACCTACATAATAATAATAAAATTTATTTAACTGCAAATGAGCAGATCGTGCCCGGTGTCAAAATATAAGACGATACGATTAAATATACAAAAATACATATTACGTAGAACTGAAATTAAAAATTGTTAAATAAATGATTAAACTACTATCAAGACATTAAATTTAAAACATGTGACGCTGAAACAATAAAAAAATTAATAATTATTAACTGCACATTTTACGGCGGATGACACAAACAATTGATTTACTCTTTTAGTGCACTTCACTTCATATTCCATTCCCTTCCTTTCTAACTCACGCAATTTCCCTCGTGTCACTGCACTTCACTTCCACTATATTCACATCTACACCAACACACCCCTTCTTCCAGTACTTGTCTAACCCTGCGTATAGATGCAGAGCTCGAAATCTTTTCCACTACCGATGCCGGCATTAAATTCCAGTCTAATTGTTCTATTGAGAACTGAGAATTTTCAAACATCGGTTTAATGTTTCCTAGTTCTAGATTTTAATATACAATACTTTCTACCCGTGTTCCAATTTTTCCGTTATATATTTCCGTGCGGGTTCACAGGGGAAGAATGGAGGCAATGTAGATGAAAGAATGAAGAGAGGAAATAGAGACAGGAACAGCTGTTGTGTCCTCGTCCTCGTCCTCCGCCGTACTCATCAGACGCCTCTCTTCTCTCTCTCAGCGTCCACTCGCAGTCCGCCCTTTTGCTTCAACGCAAGGAAGTCAGTCCCTGGACGCAACGTCTGCCATATCCTCGGAGGCTGTCTTCTCGTATGGCATCGTTTCGAGGAATCGTTTCTCTTTCGAAATGGGAAGAAGTATTACGATAATACTGCTTCGGATCAAACACAACAGGCAAGAGACAAATTCTACTGCGCAACGTTACGAATTCGATTTAAACCGTCGTCAGGTGCTCAAATAATAGAAAACAGGACAATTGAACATGATATAAATCCAATGCTTTATATTTTTTATATTTAAGTAACATCTATAGCCATATTCAATTCTCGTATTGTTTAATGGTCGTAAGTCTTTAATTATTTTTTCCAATTAGACAAGAGACAATTTGATTTAACCTCACTATCCATTCTATCACAAATATTTAAATCTTATTTAATTTAGTATTAAGCCTAATAATGTATTTAAGATTAATCCCTATCCTTCCGAAATATTTAATTCGACAAAATTAGATATTATTTGATACACGTATACGGATTTGCTATTCACCACAAATATTTGACGGATCTCAACAACAGAGAAAAAGAGAGTAATGCAAATTTCTACAACATTTTTAATGCTCTCCTACTTACGACTGTTTATTCGAATATTCCCTCAAGTTGGTTTTTATCATTTACCTTTGTATGTCTTATATATTTTCTCAGTTCCGAGATAATACTCAAATGGAAGATACGAGTATACATTGCTAAAATTAAAAGTTTAATAAAGGACTGTGATTCTTTGGTTTAATGATGCATTGCATTGAAACTGCATGGTTGTTAAAATATTTCTCGATTACGATCCCTAATATTTAATCGATCTACTTAAGTTCCATGACTTCTATAGCTGAACACGGCATTCCTAAATGGATCGAGATATTTTAAAGACAATTTCGAAAAAGCCATGAATACATCGTGAGTGCATCGTCATTAATTCACATGAAGCTAATGCGTACAGGTCATAAAAAGCGGGCGTCAGTGTTGTAAAACAAGGTTCCTCTTATCTACGTGAGTGTCTTTGTTCCGCGCACGTAGATGTATTCTTGAGATGAAGTACAACGGTGCTCGATGTCTGCAAAACGACTAGAACTATTCACCGTAATAAATAACCTAGCTCGGCACCCGTGACGACTTAAGGAAGGCAATCGTGAACAATCACACTCCTCCTCTTCCAAATGTCCTCACATCACTACATTTGTGTTCCTGGCTCGACTGCATCCTTAATCCGCTGGATAGACAGTATCCACAAAAACCTGGAATCGAACAAGCGACTCTCCCAAAAGAACGCAAACGTATTTTATGAGCCAGGTCATTGGCACGGAGCCATACGGGAGAGCTTTGAAATATGAAGAAACGAGAATTATAGTACTCTCAAATGAATTATTAGACGAAATGCAAAATTCTAAGCAACCCAGAATTTCAGTTCTCGAGGAACAATTCATGTAATCTGTAGCGTGACTATTCTTTAAAGAAACATTGCGGCAGTGTTAGTAGAGTGCGTTGTGTTAGGTAGACGTAAGGAGATGCCCACCCTGTGACAGAGGTAACCTCATAAATGTGGACCGTACCGCTCGGTAGCAATGAATGTGCTCGTAGAGTAGGAAGAGTCGAGAAGGAGATGCTGGAGGAGAAGCCGCCGCGATCCGGAGAAGAAGACGTCGCCAATTAGGCGTCGGTTGAAGTATAGCGCATGGGTGGGGATAGGCTTGGTACAGCTTGGCAGCAGGGGTAGACGTCGCGGCGCCGCGCCTTCCGTCCGTCCGCAGGGGGGCTGCTGGAGCTGCTGCGGTCGAGGCGTGTGACAGTGCGGGGCAGACGGAGCGGCACCGGACTCTGATGCTGCGTGGCAATGCGGGGCGCGGTGGGGCGAAATGGGAAGGGCGCCAGCAAGTGAGAGCGAGGTCGGAGCGGATGGCGCCCCCAGCGGCGACAGGGGAGTTTGCTGGCCCTCACCCAAAGGATTCTCTCTCGCTCGTTCGCCGGGCCAACGCCTCGAGCCGCTCCTTCTGCGTTTGCGTTTCATATGAACTGAAACCGTGCTTTGTCAAAGAATACGAATTCATGGTTTTTAAATCCATACTTACGTCTGATGTATTATTGTTGCTTTAAAACGGTAAAGTTGATCTTTGCACGAATTTGAACCAGCAATGTTCACAATATCGGTAACCCCGTCCCTAGTTTTCTCCGAGTTACCTCAGAAACTTTTATCATATAGTTGGGATGGTTGCTTCCTTACATCTGGAGAGAAAATTACTTTACTTCCCGCGATCGTATGCAATTCAGGTTATCAATGCTATTGTTTTGAAAACATGATTCTAATTACTGAAATATAAAAGTTTTATTTAAACCTACACAC
>NNCF01128172.1:0-19793 GCA_002313205.1 Laupala kohalensis | reverse complement strand
CTCTGCGTGGGAATTAAAGCGAATCCTTGTCTCTGCTTATCCTCATCGTTCGGGGTCATGGGAAAAGGTAAATGGAACGCTCGTCGTCCTGTAACTTGCTCTAGGTTGTTAGTCGCTTCTCGAGCACCCGCCCGTGCGGTCCTTCGATCGCTGAACTCGAGAGCTCAGCCTCAAATGTCGAGACGGAAGTCGATCGCGACGAACAGAATTCGACGAAACGACCGTCGAACTCTGACGAAGAATGAACATAAATTCGGATGAACTACGAGCAATGAAACTAAACTAGATACGTAACATAGATCACGTTTCAACAATCGTATGCTAAATTTACTAAGAAATAATGATAAATCTTACGTATTTCTCTAACTGATGTGTTCTAATTGCCTCTCAGTTCGTGGTATACAAGGCGGAATACAATTGTCAACAGTTTGTTGCAATACTCGAAACATAAATTAATTTTAAAATACAAACTTTTATCCAAGAATTCTACGACTCTACGATACTTACAATAAAAACATCAAGAAAGATTTCATATTTTTACTTTTAAAATCCCAGAAATTTCGTCTAAATATGAAGCGTTTTTATATTTGTTAAATTATTATGTTTATGAACAATCGTAAGGACACTATTTTCAAAAAATTCTTTAGCCAATCATAAAATGTACGTACTTTCTTGATAGACTTAACTATCCCATCTTCTCTCTACTATGACTCACATCTCCCTCTCCTGTATGCAAGGTTTATTATGTCGTCAAATGATTGTGTAATACCTCTTCTTCCTCGTGATGGTTTATATAAATGTTTTGTGTATAGGTCATAGAATAACTATTAAAATAAAGTCGTTTCCCTAATAAAACGATGAAGTATTATTAATTCAAATCGTGTGAAGTACTTAAAATGATGGAAACACATAAAATTAACTGCGAAAGAAAACAACGTAATCAAAACGTTATCACACGAGTTTGTCAACTCCCAATTATAAAATTCAAATATTTTCGCATTTCAATAAGTAACTCCAACATCCGAACTACTTACTGGTAGGTAGGTAAGTCAAAAGGAAATCATATTCGTCCTTCAATTCTGAGAACACCTGTCACCCTTATTTTGAATGTTTGGAATATTAGATAGCTAATGACACCCGTAAACAACCTGTTGGCCAGTGGCCAGCAGTCAACACTATACCTACCAATTTTCAAGCTAAATATAAAATTTTAAATATTTTTTTGATTTTTCTATAAAAGGAGATAGTTTTTAAAATCATAATCTATTGCACCTACCTATCGATATAATATTTTCTGACATCTAATAGTACCTACCTATCGCTATAATGAACTCTAATATCTGCATAAGGCACTTTCCTTTTTTGGAAGAAAGAAAGTGTAAAATAAAAGTTTACATTTATAAAAAAATAATTTCCAGAATTTAAATTTAGTAATATTTTAAAATGATAAAGAATAAAAATTTCCATGAAGATATATTTGAATTACTCTAAAATGCCCTTTTATTTGTATTGGATGTTGTAAATGTTTAGAACTCTGAAACTGAGAAAAAGAAGTACAACTTATCCCGTTTCACAAACTATATTATTAAGTTTCATTTCTCTCAAGTGGTTGTTAAATGGGAAACTCAAATGACAGAAAACATGTAATGAATGTTTTATAGTTGTATCTTCCATTGCGCTAAATAGGTATTTTTTTAAATTGTGCAATGTGCTTTACTTTGTTATCATTATTTGTTTTTTAATTATATTTAACAGAATTACAAATATATTTCATTATCTATTTACGAGATAAATTATTTAAACAATAAAAAATGTGCAAAATATAACAACTTACACAAAGTACTCGTTTTTCTAATTGTGTAGATGTCATGTGATTCTATGCAGGTCTCAACGATGAGATTGCTTCTCAGATTAATAATTTCATTGAGACTAGGATTTCCCTTCAAAGTCAATTGAATCTGAATCTTCATACCCATTTTATAGGTTAAGAGGTCAACCAATGCCGTCTCTAAGAAATTAAAATCTATCCTTTATTACGTCTTGTCGTTACTGACAATAAAGCGTGCGCGATTGAGCGTGGTGAGCGGTTTGGTGTGTTATATATACGCTCCAAATAATTGTTCTTCAACAACGAATTTATACGCAAGTTAATTATTAAAAACTCTAATAAATGCAAGCAAGAAACAAAGAACAGGTTCGTAAATTGGGAAAAATTGTAAATCATTTTAAATCTTAATCCAGGATCCTGAAATGTAAGCTGATGTTTGGTCTTGAAAAAATTATACTTCTCAACTACAAGATGCTTCCTTTCTTACAAATGACCCACTCTCACGAAGCGCTCCGTTAAAGGTCGAGTGTTGTCCGGAGTACGTTACTTTGTACAGGATGGCAAACATATTGCTTCTTTCCATCACGCTTGACGAATGATTATAACAAGAGTCAACGTTTGAAACATTTTAGTCGGGAATGACGTTTTGAATATTTAGGAACGTCACGCAGTTATCCCTAGATTTCAAAAGACCAAAATAACATTTCAAGAGATACAATGATGCTTTATATTTTTACTGGATAACTTTGCTCGCCATATATTATGGTAGTTACTCTAATAAAAGTTGCGACTGTGCATTAAACATACATTGTCATTTTCACCGACATAAAAACCTCACTTAAAGAACTAAAAATACATACAAATAATGTATCGCCAAACAATATAAAAAATTATTTATCACCACCTGGACGACAATAAGCTGATTTAGTTACTACACACCATAGACTTTCTATTCATAAATTCATAAGTTGTGTGGCGTTTCAACGCTTCAACAACACTAAACAGAGTCTTTCTAGAAGGCCATAAAAGACAAAATATGAAAACTGAATTCTTTGCAATATACATGATTTTTTCTCCGAAGGAGTTATTTCAAGTTATTTCCCCAATATTCAAAATAAATTTTATTTTATTTTCCTTGAGATTTATTTTCCTTTTTAATCTAGTGCTTCTTCTTCACCCTCCTTTTACCTTCTACCTTCTTCTACCTCCTCAAGGGTATATATATATTACTAAGTAATATGAATAGTTCACTCGGAACTGAAGACCATTCTGACTTACTTAGGAAATATCTAAGTGTTTCCGATGCGTCGTAACGAGGAAACGTGACTGGCTTACTTGAATCATACGAGTTCTCAGATTTATTTGTCACCCACTAATAGTGGAATGAAAATAATACACATTGATAAAGCAAGTCCCTGAAATTATAATATATAATAATCCGTGAAAAAACTTTCACTATTGCTGCTGCCTGCATAAATGACTTTCTTCAAGAAGAAAATTAAAATACACTCGAAAAAGAATTCTATAATAATACCAGTTTGTATATTTTTATATAACATAAATGATTTATACACCTAAAGGAAAGAATTAAGTAGAACGTATTATTTCTCACTCGTCAAAATGAAAGTTTTGATAGGAAAACCTTAGGGATCAAAGTCTGTGTATAAAGATCACTTATTCACTCTCTCGGCCAACACTTGGCTCGCTAAAGCCCAGTAAACATTATACTTGCAAATGAGTGAAACATTATGATCAAAGTTTAATTGGTTAACGCATGTAAATTCTTGCTCTTAGCTTTTCACACAGGGCATATGTGAGGGCAAAACTCACATTCAAATGAGGGTTCGTATCCCTGTGTTATTACAGGAGATAAGTTTCTTAGTTTACTAACAGAGACAAACCTATAGACATTCATATTCAATGTAGTATAATTATATTTCAGATAAAAGAGACGCACTCTAAGGATACGTTAACGAAGCAAATTTTCATTTTGGCGTGGCCATTCGTAAATTAAAATACATTCCTAAATAATTTCTTAATTTCGTATCGACAATTCTCTATAATGATTTTTCTAAATCCTTCAAAATAAATCAAAACACAAGAACGTTTTAGTTAATTATAAGATAATACAAACTGAAGAGGTTATTTAGAAAGAATGAATTTTGTAAGGATCAACAGATTTCGTTGTGAGAGTTGTGAAATTCCAAACTTGAGTCTTAAAAACGATGAGAACTTTTAAAAGAAAGTAGTTCAGTTGTACACCATACCAAGTAACATACATTTTTTAAGAGAAACAGAATGCTCTTAAACATATTATTAATTTGAAACATTGTTTTAAATGACTAGAGTACCGGCTGACAAGTAACACGTTACCGGATCGTTACACATTCATTTTTTTTTTTTTGCATAAAAAATTACTGATGTTCCTATTCCAAAATTCTTCGATTCCGGCTTTAATCACAAATCATATTTTTTTTGCCTCTATTTACGATTGGACAATCGATTTCGATTCCTTAAAACAAGTTTCCACTTTACATCTCTAAACTTACTGTTAGAAGAATTTTGTCATCAGACCATTTTTACACCGTCAATAACATTTAGCTTTTTATTATTATTAATCTTAAAAATTATGTCATACCAAATTCATTGTTTGTTCACGTCTATCAACAATTATTTTCTTTTCATGCGTACAAATTAAAAGATAAAATACGAAACCCTAGAGCTATCCTGTTATTTCTTACCTGTTCCCAGTTATCCTACATCCATTGTGACCTTCGTCTATCTGGTCAACAACACCATTTTTACACATTCGGTGTCAACAGGAGTAAGAACAAATAAACTTGGATCAGTCGAAATTCTTGGCCACGTGAATCAATAAGTATATGATGTCTTGAGTATAGGTCACGAGAACTAAATCGTTCTCTATCTACAAGAACTACATCTACTTAATCAGACAAAGTTCCGACTTTTATTAAGTCATCTTCAGGTTAAAGTCGTAACGTTGACGATCTGAAGAAGACGTAGTTATTGTGACCGTAACTCAAGATATCAATACACTTATTAGCATCTTTAGAGAATATTTCCGTGAATACAAGCAGTGATTACATTAAATGTTGCTCCTAGCACATAAAATTTTATTTCGTGTACAAAGAATATAAATGAATGTTACATTCCTTAACTTGGAGTCAAATCGAAAATCGTAACCGAAAAATATAGAAAATTGCGATTTTTCGATATTGTGATTACGTGAGGTATCGAGAATCGAAGTGATAATCCGTGATCGAATCCGTGATAAAAACATTTTTATCACAAAAATACATTCCTGGAATTACTGACATAGAACTGCGTCCCGTTTTCGAAGATAAGATGGAGAGAGAGAAATACAGATAGAGAGAGCATGCATTCTGACCTGTTGTCCTTGTGGTCGCGAGGTCGACTGTTGTAATAAAGCGGCTCCGTGTCATCGGCGCGGAGCTCGTAGCTGCTCTGGCGCGACGCATCGGGCGTCGGGAGGCCGCGGAATTGCGACGCCGACGAGTTGGCGTGCTGCCCCACGGGGAAGTTGAAGTCACTGGTGTAGTCGCTGTCCTCCGAATAACCCGCTGCAACATACGTCCATTATTCAGAAGACCATTTTGCTTTGCCTTTCCCCGTGATATATGGGATTGGCCATTGCGTTTCTTCTACGCACCGCGTCATGAATACGTGTGATGAAAATAAATAAGTAAAAAAATAAATATATTTATTGTCAAAAGAGCAGTTACTATTTGACAATAAATCTGACTAAAATGGAGAGCAATAAACTAATTTACTCTCCGGAAGCAAACAAGGGGTCAATATATCAATTAAAATCAAGGGTCCTAAGGAAGGGGCTGTTTTATTTTTGAGACTCAAGGCAAAATCATGGCATGCACCCAGTTAAAACAATAATAAATAGACATTTATCATATCTACGAATATCAGCAAATTTATATTTAATAGAAAGCAAAAAAATATTATTTTCCATAATAATATCAAGTACTTAAATTATTCCGAAGATTGCTAATAAACTGTAAATTAAGATATCTCAAAATTTGAGATCAATAATAACAAGGATTTTAATAAAGATGACAAAGTTAAAATCTTCTCAGCAAACACCTAAGAGAGAAATTCCTTTTCATCATCATACACGTCCAACACGGAAATCAACTTCTGGTACATTATTCTATTCTTTTCTTTTCATGTGAAGATATCCATTACGCAAGGTGATCTTCAATAACGTTATAGAGAGATGTTCAGTATCCGGGAAAGATGGAAGGATCAAACCCACATATGTCCAAAGATAGTGAAACATTTGAAATATGGATTAGCAACCTTACCAATTACTCCTCCAGATCACCTTGTTCCATTGAATTGTCTAAATTTATTTATGAAATATGATAAAAGTAGCGTTCAGAGCATTGCAATCACAAAATTTACTAATAAAATATATTGAAACTTTATAGTGTTTCTTGCTGGGCGCGTTTCTTTATCGGTTTCTTTCTTACGTACATATTGGACTACTCACTCGCCATCCGGTGTGCCTTGAATGAAATAATATATTCAATACTTTAAAACACAGCAACTTTAGAATAAACGATGCAAATATAGGACTTAGAGAAAAATAAAGAGTCACTCCAACTACGAAGTAGTCGTACCGACGGTTTTCCAACATCTACTTTCGTAGTCAGCACGTATACTTTTCGTAGTTGACTGAGAGGCAGCGCTCACAAGTACGAAAGTAGCGCTCCTGGCTAGTAGTGACAGCTTGGCTAGTAGTGACCTAGTGGGCATTATTTGAACATAAAAATGTATGCAATGCTTTCCTTCAATGGACATGTACACCTTAAGATTGTAAGAAAAGAATTCCTGTGTAGACTATTTTCAGAAATTTATTCCATGGTACAACAGAAAAAGTTTTCACAAATACACTTCTCACTCAAATCTAGCAAATGAATTCAACACTGTGTGATGACAATGTAATGACCACTATGTGAGGACAATGTAATGAGTTATATGAGGTTGTAAGAATTGTAAGAGTTCAGAGAAGAATTTTTAATATGCGTCCACAAGTACTTTTTTTTATCTTGTAGTGCCCATTCCCTCAACTTTGTAGAATCGAGACCTTGGTTTCATCATGATCAATCTAACAAAATCATCAAAATTGAATTGGAGTTTGCTGAAGGCTGTACTAACTGAGATCTACACCTTGATCTGACTTAGGATGATGTTTGTTGGGTAAAAACTCAACAAATAATGACAAGGTTCCAACTGCGTTTTTATGCAAATGAAATCAACTGATTTCAAGACTACCAGATCCGTAAGTAAACATTTGTGAATAATATATGATTTTACAATTAGCTCATAGTTTAATTTCACATCATTGTTCGTTCCTAACATACATGTTCCTAATATCATTGTTCGTAGGCCTACTTCTTTTTTATGAACAAATATAAGCACCTCAAATAATACTCTTCAAAAACATTACATTTAACACAATAATAGCATAACACATTAATACTTTAGAATTGTAGCATGATTCAGTAAGTGTTCAGAAAATTACATCTGTAGTATTTTCTTGTTTCAAAATTTGAAATAAAATTATTGACTAATTCACACAGTACTGTTAAACTTTCATCATATTTTCTTCCCTCGTATTAAATTATTTTTAAGATTTTTTTCTCTATATATATCACAGTAGTGGAGACTAACAGGGAAAGTGACTATTATTAAATAAATGTCACAATTCGTGTTTAACTTGAATTTGACAAAATTTTCTAACCAACGTAGGCAATTATATTAATCATGTTTTTCACACATTACTTCAATGCATTTTACCTTGCGGTCAAGTAGCTTCCGAGAAACCTTACTCTCATTATAAGCCAAGCAAGGCTTCCAACATTCGAAAAAGCAGGGGGTAACTTGATATACCTTCCTATTAAAGTTTTCTCCTTTGGAAACACAAAGTTCAACAACCGGAATAAAAATTTAGTGAAGCAAATATTTTCTGAAACATTAGTCTCTAACTGTTTTTTTTTCCAAAATGAAAGACAAAAACCACATTTTAGGAATATCCAATTCAAACACATAGATAAATCACCACAAGCACCACATCTTTGGCAAGAAAAACATGAATTTGAAGGGAAACAAAATTATTAAAGTTAGAACTTGAGTATAGCACAATGGTTGGCTGAGGACTAGAGTAAGGTCTTACCGAAGCATGCAACATATTGCACAGTAAATTGCAGAGAAGATAAGAATTGAAATACACAAGTAATGTAATTTATTATGTTAAGAGAAAAATAAAATTAAGGTGCTCCGTAATTACTTAGTTCGCAGGTAGAGCGATTACACTGTAAGTTGACCAAAAATAAAAAATAATTTATTGTGGTAAAACAACCTAACGGTGTGAAATTCTTGAAGAATATAATATAAAATTAAATGCATTTACATTACTTTATCAAATAGAATGTCTTAAGAAGAAAGATATTAAACTAAGAGCAAATATTTTTGAAAACAAAAGTTCTTGTACCACTCATTTCATGTAAATTGTAGACTCCACTTTTAAATTTAAGCAGTATCTAGCAAACATTCAGTATTCAATTTTCAACATTAAAAATTTTCATAAAAACACTACATTTTAAGATAGACTTTGTACTCCTATCGTTTTGGCTATGAAAAGAGATAAAATAGATATCGAGAAAAATTTTGGTAAATTTAAGTGAAAATACAAAATATATTTAAATATTGCAAAAATATTATTTTATATACATAATACATGTGTTACCAACAATGCGGAAAATTCAGGCATTGTAAACAATTCCTAGGCATTATTACAAACCCTGAACGTGATACGCAAAGGGGCGAAAATTCATCGTATTTCTCACTTTGTAAGGCATGTGCACGTGACGTAGGCATTGGAGACTGCCTAACGGCAGACGGATAAAGTTAGTAATACAACACATTAGAGTCTCTAATAGCATAAACATGACATAAATATAACATTCTCTCTGACGATCAACACGGTTTTAGGAAATCCTTTTCCACTACAAGCGCCATATTTTCCTTCTTAAACGATGTTACCACATCTCTTGACCGTGGAGAAAATCCTCAGGGTGTTTTTCTTGACTTATCCAAAGCATTCGATGTCATCGATCACGAAATTCTCCTTTCCAAATTGCATTCTATAAGCATTCGTGGACTTCCACATCAATGGCTAACTTCTTATTTAAAAGATAGATACCAACAGGTAGAAATATCCTATACTAAAAATAAAATACTTGAGCGTTGCCTTTCAGAAACAAAGCCACTTACTTGCTGAGTACCCCAAGGATCAATTCTCGGCCCTATACTCTTTTTATTGTATGTGAACGACATGTCATCATCCACATCAGATTGCAAAATGGTTCTTTTTGCTGATGACACTAATTTACTATGTAAACACGCCAATGCTCAAAAAGTTTTGTCTAACCTTTCGACTTGGTTCCATGCAAATCGTCTCATTGTAAACACTGACAAAACAGTGTCTATGTCATTTCACAATAGTATCACAAAATCTTTACCCCAGGTTTCTCTTTCTTTAAACGGAACACAATTAAAAACTGTTACAAATACAAAATTCTTAGGTCTCCATATTCAAGACAACCTCAAATGGAATTGTCACATTGACAATCTTAATTCCCAATTAAGCAAATTGTGTTACGCATTCCGAATCTTAGTTAACGCAGTTAGTCCACGTATTTCCCGTTGCGTATATTTTGCAAACGTTTACTCCCATTTACGTTACGGCATTACCTTCTGGGGTAATTCCGGTCAGAGTATTCAAACTTTCAGAATTCAGAAGAGGATAGTTCGGATAATTTGTAAATCTCACCCCCGAAACTCTTGTAAACCTTTATTCAAGGAATTAAATATCTTAACACTTCCCTGCATTTATATTTATGAAACAGTCGTGTTTGTTAAGACCGAATTACTGAAGTGCCACCCTTTCTTTATACGAAACAGTCTCGTTCACGAACACTATACACGCAATAGTAGTAATATTCATCGCCCTAGAGTGTCAACCACTCTTTGCCAAAAGGGACCATACCATTCGGGAATCGTTCTATATAATTCCCTGCCCAAGAATATAAAAGACATTATGAAATTGAATATCTTCAAATCCGTGGTTAAAAACTACTTCCTGCACCAGTACATCTACACTGTAAAAAAATTTATTGATTTTAATCAAAGTTAAATTCGTCTTGTGCTTTATCACGCCATTGCTGTAGTACTTTTTAAACAACTTATAACAATTTCAAAAACTATTTTCTTGCATGATTGTGTTGTCTTATGGCTCATATTAATTTAGTTTTATGTGTACTCAACTTTGGCACGGTTGTGTACATTAATTCTGTAGCCCCATCCTGACCCGGGTTTTTCTCCGTTTTTCCTTCGGGTAAAGGCGGATTTATTATACAGGTTCTCTAGACTATTTAGTGGTTTTTTTTCAACTCTTATGATTTTTAAACACTATACTCAGAATAATCTATAGTTCGATAATAACTTGAACATGTAATTTTTTGCGTAAAATTACAAATATATTGACATTCTATTAGTATTATAACTCGCAGCTAAGTTTTTATCTTATCTAGGAACTTTTGCTGAAATTTTTGAATCCGCCTCTGCCTTAGGGCCCATGATCGGAATTGATGGGATTGTCCCTTGCTTGCTTCCGGAGACTAATTTAGTTTATTGTCCTCCACGTGGTCATACGCAGTCTGTACTGTTTTTTGACAATAAATTTATTTTTATGATTATTTCTTTAATCTTCATTTTTCTAATAATTGTCACTAATCAACTAATTTGCCTTCAAAATGTCACTCAGTGGAAACAAAGCTCGGTAACATAACTTGGGATAATGTCTCCTTCCCGTTTTACGAGTTGACTTCATTGTAAGATCAAGAACTTCGCTTATGTGGACTGGAATCGCAGCATATAAATCTAAACTTTAACAGTTGAATCCAAAAACAGCATCTTAATGTTTTAATTAAAACATCGAGGATCTTCCTACACTCACCGGTTTCTTCATAACATACACACTTCGCACATGGCCACATGTAGCCACCTGGCATCACAATGCCTCGCAACGAATCGGAAAAGAGACGAAACGAGTATGTAATCCGTGCCCGGTACATTCAAATTTCTTACATTTTACGTTCGCGCACTCATATATAGTTGAATGCTAACTGTAGCAATTAGATGGAGACAACAGTACCAATATTTTCCTGCGCCATAACATGTTTCTTGTCGCCTCATCAACCGTATACTGCTATTGGAATGTGCTAATCCCGCCTCTTCCTTCGCGAGAAAAGCTTCAGGTAAACGGCTCAACGTTGGAAGTATCCGGCGGGCCGGTCTTTTACTCAAGCACTTTAGGTAGCTGGCACAGCTATCTTTTTTGCTTCTTCTGACCATTGAACAACATGGCTCACCTACTCCCTTACTTCCAGTAGCTTCCAGACAAAGTAGTCTGCAGAGCTACATCATTTTTCTCCGTGTATATCTTCAATAGTCATTGCTACCTACCAAACATTTTTCACAATCAATTTTAATGTAAGCCATTAATCGGTGGTTGTTTATCGAATATTTTAATCCATTTGCGACATAATACAAATGAAGGAAAAGAATAGTGCATAACAAATTATGGCCAGAGAAAATATTTCAACCCACCATAGTAACAGTTCTACTTCACCCGTGTCGTCATACTTGATGTTGGGCTGAATCAAATCAAGAACATTTATGCGAAAATTTACTATCAAGAAAGCTTTAATGAAGCCAAAGTGCTATAATTCACAAGCGTAGTAATTATTTTTATGATATATAATTATGTTTTCAATTAGAGTCAAATGTTTTAATTTAATAATTTGACTGTCCAAAAAAGATGTTACTAGTAATATGGTTGCAAATGAGATCTCCACTCCAGAAAGCAAGTCACAAGCCCCAGAATGTTAAAAAATCTTCATCACGTATGCAGAAAAGGAGAGAGGTTTAACACACATATACAAAAGAAATTAAGTCTACAAGCCAGAGAGTAATACACAGACCAATACACAGATATCGTAACACATACTATTTGCTCGTAAAAACTTATAAAACAACTCGGACATTGTTCAGATTCCTGTAACTGACGAATAAGAGGACTTATGTCATTGCTCCGATCTAAAAATGAAGTGGCGGCAGACGCATGGCGAGTTCCTCAGAGTCCTTTCCCTTTTTCTTCTTACAAAAATGAAAAGGTAATTACGAGCTCCTCTCGGAACCCGCACATACAGCACGACTTGGTTGCATCATCACGGTCTTTGATTAAGCCTAGTGTTTCTACGAAAGATTCAGGAATTGATTAATTAATTTTTATCGTCACCCTTAACCAAGGATCGTCTTTTCTACTACATTTTATTTAGGTTCCATGGGTTTTGAAATGCTGAGGTTCATATAATCCTCTTTAGCGTAGGAATTACGAAGGAGAGCTGAGCTGTTTGAGAGAAACGGAAATACTCTCTCCAGCGGTTGAGGTTCAGCCTTTCCAGTATTAAAATGACACGAAGTAGTCTGGAACAAAACGTTTCTGTCTTTTATGAGTTTAACTAAAACCGAATCATTTAAAATATTAATCCCCGTTCATCACTTCCTCTTTCGTAATTGCAACATCTAACAGCGATTCCGCTGGTAATCCCTATTGACTTCATCATTTCTAATAGCTCCTAAAGTATTATGGACCAATGCAATGATTTCTGAAATCAAATAACGAAAATTGATCATGTTTTGAAATATTTAATATCACTTGAAAGGTTTAAATATAGATAGAGATGTAGAAAGGGACTTGTCTTATGTCACAGAACGAGTCCTGGACGAAACAATCGGAATGAAATAGCTTCCTTCCCTCCCAAACTCATCGAGAGGCACGCAACCAGACTCAAACGCAAGGCTCCGGCCACGGAACAAAGGGATAGCTACGCATAATTAAGTGCTCTTATTCTACAGACGTTTTCCAAATCTATTTATAGGAATTGTTTAGTTGAATTATTTCGAGCGGATCATCTGAGATCTTATTCGTGGATTTGTTTATTGCGTCAAATATCTCACAAAATCGTACCAAATACTTTTTCTTTTCTGGAAAATTGTTCATTTTCTTTGGAACGAAACAGATTTTTACATACATGAAACATAGGGTAAAAGAACAAAACTGAAAATATACTAAAAAAATTTTATCTCGGGTAAAAATATTTTTCGTTTTTAGATTTCTTTACCACAAATTCTTCCAAACCAGTACATACTGTTTGCATTTCTTCTTTTTCTCTCCCTTTTACTTTCAGCGTTTGGTCAGGTATTTCATATATTCGTTCTCATCCGTAGCCTTGAGCTGTACTTCTTGTGTTGTCAGTCCTCTCATTCTGCATAATTCTTCCACATATTGTTCCAAGGTTCCTCGGGGTGTACTCACTACTCTTTTCTCTTCTTGTCTTGTATTCAATATTTCCTTAGTTTTTCTGTGGCTTTTCTTTCTTGCTACATGGACAAACTATTTTAAATAATTTTCTTCCCGAGTTTGCGTCAGTGGAGTTTGCTTTAGTTTTTCTCCTATTCGTGAGTTACACAGACTCTTTCTGTTTTCCCTTCTACTTTGCCGAAATACTTTGTTTCAGAAGCATTTAGTCTGCATTCCACTCTTTTATTGATAGGTAGACTTTCTGTAGTATATATTATGAATTTCTTAAGAACCGCAAAAATATTTGTAACTTTGGTTTGTTTCCTAATCTCATGTACAGAACATTATTGTAGATTTGGTAGTAAATTTTGTTTTCCTCGTCAATTATATTATTTATTTCGGTATCGTGTTTATCATTCTCTGACATCACTGTTTGCATTTGACTGTGATACATATATTTACATCTTCTTAGGTTTTAAAAGATAATTATAAACTCAGAGTACTTGACAGGTATCAGCTGGTAATTTTTCTACTATTAATGTTTTAATCTTTAAAATAATTATGAATTTTGGAAATGAGTGCATGATATAGTTCTAATACCACAGTTCAACAATAGAGCTGAAATTTATAAGCTATTTTTCAAATATTTTAACTGACGTTCTCATAGCTTGAAATGTGATCATATTTGAACAGAAGTGGGGGGAATAAGTAATTACTCTCTCTATATATATTTTTTTTCATTTCCGAACAAAAGCTACACAAATGAAAACTCATTCTATTTCCCGCCACACTTCGCAATCGGTTTCACCTGAACCTATCAAAACGATAACCAATTCCACTACCATGTCCCATCTTCAAGCACAATGAGAATTCTTGACGATCCGTCTACGACCTTTCTCGCAGGATTAATGATTGCCCGAAAATTGTAATGTTGACAATCACCTTTGGGGAATACGTGGACAATGTATGATGATTTTTCAGACAGCTAATATTTTCCGTACTCCATTCCCCGTTGGTACATCAATAAAGATAAAAATAAACAATGTTGGGAGAATCAGTAATACATAATTATGTCTCGACGTGATTATTGAATCAAATTTTTAACGAAACGAAAAACAAAATCTTGCATATTTGAAGATTTTTAATCTGTTAATTCAGTTCGTTAGAATTTTGCAAACGTTTATGGAATCATTCGTAGTTATGAATTCGTTTTTACCGATTCAAAGTAAACTACAGTGTGATTGAAATTACTTAGATATATTTATTGTTAGGTTTATGTTTTCTGTTGAAAGTTGAACTACAGTTGAATTAAATTATTCCTCTAAATATAACCTTGCTTGTATCTTTTCTCCTTACTGAATATATTTTTTCCTTACATTTTTTATCTGAATAGTGCATTTTCTATATCTATTTTGTAATTTACGAAAAATGTATGTGTTCATTTAAAAAGATACTCGTAGAACAACATATGGCATTAAACTCCTAAATTCATAACAGTTCTTATACCTAGAACAGTATGTGAGAAAGACAGAATAATGTACCAAAACATTGGATTACAGTAACGTAAATAACAAATTTCTAGAGCATAAAGGAATGATGAACTACTGGTTTCCCTTTTCATATTATTAATGGCTTTGCTTGCCAGGAGAGAAAAACAAAATTCGGGGATTATAGACAGTAGTCAAATGGTGTAGAACTGAAAAATGTGAGCAATTGCCTACAAACACGAAATTTTGTACTAGTCTGGCCTGTCAGATAATTAGCAGCTATTTTTAATTAAACACAATTATAAATGGAATTATTGGTGATCTTTTTACCTACAAAGAACTGATTTTGACTGATTACTATATTGGCGTACAGAAAAGCTATTCAGTCAACAAACTTGTCATTATGAGCAGCTATTACTAGCTTGTGAAAACACCATCTTCTTCCTCAAATGAACACGTGCTGGGCATAAACACGTTTCAGAACAAGCATAAACACAATTTAGAATGAACATCATTCTTAAGGGGACAGGATTTCGGAACTTTCTTCGATCTAGATTGGAATACGCTCTCATGATTAAAGAAAAAAACTGACAAGAAAAAGCTTAATACTTGTATTTGAAATAAATGAAGTGAAACAATATAAATTATTTTAAGATAGATTTTTTAAAAGATCAAAAAGATAAAGTGCGAGCATGAGTATAGTTAATAGTTTAGAGCGACACGTAAATTTAGTGACCAAAACTCTTAAATATTCTGGAAGGGGTAAATCTCGCTGAATGGGAATACAGTAATCTCCCAGGAGAATGACGCAAGGCTGATGGCATGCATCTACTCACAGTGGCCATAGTACAGCTGTCTCCGCGCGAGGTCTGCGCGCCCTCCGGGCTCCAGTAGATTGGAATTGAGCAGCTCCAACTTCCGTTGCAGATCAGCGCCTTCCGTGTTTTCGGCGTCTACACAGTGAGCGGGGAAACGGGAGTGAGCGAAGCGGGCGAGCGACGGCGCTGGTAGACGCGCGCGGGTGCGGGCTTTGAGGGCGGGGCGAGGGGAGGGGCATGCCGGCGCAGACAGACAGACGACAGAGAGAACAGACGAGTCAAGAGAAGTGTGTCGTGCCAAGTGCGGCGACGCGCGCGCGACGGCCGCCCGTAGCGCCCGCCGGCGGCGTCGAAGGTGCGTCGGGGGACAGTGGAGGACAGCAGCGGCAGTAAGAGAGAGCGCCGAAAAGAGACAGAGAGAGAAGTAGACAGAGGCGATGCGATAAGGCGAACCATCTCATGGATATGAGTCGGTTCTCTGCGTCTCGAGGGAATCGCTCGTGGCGAGTCGTTCGACCGTTTGCTTCTCACGCGAGTCGTGAACGGCACTTCTTCTCTAGGGGAGAAGGTGCACGAGGAGTGGGATGAGGTGCTCCGAGCACACGGGGATAGAGCGTGCTGAGAATGCAGCAACGGGCGATTCATAACTGTAAAGTGCAAAGGGGATCGGAGGGGAAGGAATGGAGGAAGCGCTGTGCAGGGAATGAAGATTTCTCGGGATTTTATATAGGGAACTCTCTAAGGTTACGAGAGAATCTCGGAGAACTCAGGTGCGCGATGTTCGCAAGTGTGTCGAGATCACGCGTGAGGGTGCACGGGGCGGTGCGTGGGAGACTGGCACGTGAGGTTAGGAGCGGCGCAGAGTGGGAGATGAAGAGTGCCGCCACGAGCGCGCAGTCGGTGAGCGAATCGCCTTCGAGAGGACGTGCGCGGCGTGCCGGGCCGTGCTGGGCCGAGGCCGTGCTGCGCGCGGCGCGGCCTACCTGCGCGCGGGTGACTGCGCGGCCGCGCGGGGTCGGACGCGGGGGCGGGCGGGGGCGGGGCCAGGCAGCTCCTCCAGCCACTGGGCGGGTCGTAGCGCCCTGCGCAAGAGGCGCGTCAGCGGCCGCCGGGAGCGGGGACGGCGAACGCGTGGGGCGGATAACAGCGGCGGGTACAGCGGCTGCGGCCGGCCGGCCAGCCGGCGCGCGCTGCGGCGCCGGCGACAGTACTCACCGAACGGCAGTTCGAAGCGGCAGTCGACGAGCAGCGAGTGACCGGTGGGTTGACGAGTGCCCACCACTTCCCCATTCTGCATCACCAGCTCCGCGTCCAGATCCAGCCACTGGCCCGAGCTTTCCTGCGACAGCGGACGCGCGCGCGGCGAGTCGGTTGGGTGCGCGGAGCTACGGCGCGTCGGCGGCTGCGGACGGGCCGGACGAGCGGGAAGCTGCCGCCGCTGCCGAGAGGCCGCAGACGGCAGCCGCCGCCGCGCCGGGTGCCCCGAGCCGCCGCCGTCGCCCATCTGAGCGCCTGGGACGCCGCTCGAGGTTCTTGGCGCCGCGCCGCCGCTGAAACTTTAAGCGCGGCGCCGGTCGCCGCACGCCACTTGCATTATCTACGGGGGTGGAGGCGACGTGGGGGCGGCCGGCGCCGGGTGGTGGGGAGTGCAGCACGGGCGGTGAGGACAGTTGGGTGGCGGGGACGGAGGGGGCGCAAACACATAAATCTGGCGACGGCGGAGGCGGTGGGTCACGGTCGATCGGTCGCGGAATTAAAGGGCGGAAAGAAGCTGCGATTACGCTCAGCTGTTTCTCACCTCGTTGGAGTACTTGACATGAGGCAGTGGCAGCCAGCTGTAACCCAACGCGCGATCCCACAGCATCCCCTTGGACCATACCTCGATGAGCAGCCCCGTGTTCACATCGTTGGTCTCACTGCAACAGACGTGTGCGCGTGAGTGAAGAGGTTCATAGGAGGCGATGTGTTTGGAGGAAACGACGGGGAAGATAGCGGAAGAGGACAACACAGAAAGCGGAAGATAGCTTTGCACGAACGGATGCTCAATGAGACAATGTCTGTTGTTTAAAGATACACATCCCAACGACTGTTATCTACTCATCATATTCTCTTTTACGATGTTACTTTATAGTGGAATGTATCACTATTGGAGCACATGATTCGTAAAACATCGTGCAAACGTAAATCATTGATTGATAATGTTTGAAGAAAGAAGGATATTTTCGAACGTTAAAGATCCAGCATAAGTACCGCAGAAGTACCGTCCTAGTGAAATCGATACCTTTAAATCAAGAATCCGATTGAAAAATTGCTTCGAGTCTATTTCTTTGCTTCTCATTAATGTGACTGTCATTTGGGAAAAGCATTGCTTTCCACTGCTTGTATAAAATATTAAATCACTTCTTAGCTCTCCCTCCTAGTATGGACGAATTACTAGAGATCCATCATTATGACTTTTGTGTGATGTAGGTTACTTCCATTTCTATGTTATAACTCCTACTCCCGTATAGGAACATGGCTTCCTCGGCAATCCCCACAGTAAATTAACGTTACTTTTAATTAGCATTAGACTTAATGTCAGATTATTTATCGATTAATTTAGCTAATATTGATATTAATTAATGAAATTAAAAGTAATCTCTCATGAGAATCAGAATGATCACAGGAGACGTGCAAAATCCTTCCATTACAGAGCTCCAATTTCAAGAGAGTCAGTTTAAACACAGCCTCTTATAACATCACTTTTCACCCTACATTTAAACTCTCCCAGGTCCATTCCTCTGACTATGGCAAGAACATGGAGGAGAACATTTTAGTGAGTTGGTACCCCAGAGATTACTGCAGTCTATAAAAAATAGGAATATATTATCCACGCCATAAATGTTCAATTTCTGCGTCATGTTGGATAATGTAAAATAGCTATTTTAATAAAGAGTTGTTCATTCGAATTAATAGAGTTATTGTTTAAAAGCTAATAACTAACCGTTAGAGTCTTCGTAGGATGGGATTGACAGATATTTAGTTACAGAAATAAATAAGTAAAAAATATTTTTTATTCTAATCGTCAATTGTACTTGTCTTGTGTATGACATTATTAAATTTGTTGCAAATAACAGTTTTTTATTATTACATTATTCTACAACTTTACACTAAAAAAGGAAACAAACTTAATATTGGAAATTACCGACCGAATACGTACTACCTACTTTCTCAAAACTCCTAGAAAAATTGTTCTATAAACGTCTTCTAGATTTTTATCAAAAAATTACATTATCTCTGACGATCAACTCGGATTTCGAAAATCCTTTTCCACTACAAGCGCCATATGTTCTATCTTAAACGATGTTACCACATCTCTTGACCGGGGAGAAAGACCTCAGGGTGTTTTTCTTGATTTATTCAAAGCATTCGATATCATCGATCACGAAATTCACCTTTTCAAATTGCATTCCTTAGACATTCGTGGACATCCACATCAATGACTAACTTCTTATTTAAAAGATAGATATCAACAGGTCGAAATATTCTATACTACATAAAATACTTCAGCGTTGTCTTTCAGAAACAAAGTCACTTACTTGCGGAGTACCCCAAGTTTCAATTCCCGGTCCTATACTCTTTTTATTGTATGTAAACGACATGTGATCATCCACATCAGATTACAAAATGGTTCCTTTTGCTGAAGACAAATTTACTAAGTAAACACGCCTACGCTCAAAAAGTTTAATCTAACCTTTCGACTTGGTTCCATGCAAATCGTCTCATTGTAAACACTGACAAAACAGTGTCTATGTCATTTCACAAAAGTATCACAAAATCTTTACCCCAGGTTTCTCTTTCTCTAAACGGAACACAATGAAACACTGTTTCGAATACAGAATTCTTAGGTCTCCATATTCAAGACAACCTCAAATGGAATTGTCACANCATATTGTGTTACGCATTCCGAATCTTAGTTAACATAGTTAGTCCACGTATTTCCCGTTGCGTATATTTTGCAAACGTTTACTCCCATTTACGTTACGGTATTATAATGAGAGTCAATTCCGGTCAGAGGATTCAAACTTTCAGAATTCAGAAGAGTTCGGATAATTTGTAAATCTCACCCCCGAAACTCTTGTAAACCTTTATTTAAGGAATTAAATATCTTAACACTTTCTTGCATTTATATTTAT
>NNCF01128171.1:8690-29374 GCA_002313205.1 Laupala kohalensis | reverse complement strand
TAATAATAATAATAATAATAAATTTATTGTAAAAAAACAGTACAAACTGCGTATGACCACGTGGAGGACAATAAACTAATTTACTCTCCGGAAGCAAGCAAGGAAATAAACTTTTTGTGTTACATTACAAACATGTTGATGTTCTATTAGTATTATAACTCGCAGCTAACTTTTTATGTTCTATTAGTATTATAACTCGTAGCTAACTTTTTATGTTATCTAAGAGTTTTTTACTGAAATTTTTGAATCCGCCTCTGCCTTAGGGCCCTTGATCGGAATTGATGGGATGGTCCCTTGCTTGTTTCCGGAGAGTAAATTAGTTTATGGTCGGTCGCATTGCTGTGAATTCTAATTCAGTGTGGGTGTGGCCTTGTAACTGAGGTGGCCGTGTCTCAATCCCCGTAGGCACGTTACAGTTCGTTGTTATGGAGTCGGTTTGTAAACACATTTACAACATGGGGATCTTACGTATGTATATTGATATTATTCACGTCTACAGTCATAATTGAAAATATATATTTATGGAGACAAATTTCATTACATAAAAGGTCGAAAAAAATATTTCCACACGTATGTATTGGTCTATTTCCTAAGGAGTATAGTTGAAAGAAGTACACCAAACATCCGTAATGATGTTCTGTAGAATTAGAATTTTGCTACAGAAATTATATTTTTTTGGTACATATGCTCGTCCTCAGTTGTGCACATTTTCTTCGTTCAAGATGTGTATAACTATCTTCACTGCTTTCGATTTTTAATTTATATTAATTTAACAAGATCTTAGTATTTGTTATTTGCGTATTGTGGGTGCCAGTAATTTATTTCTTTATTTATAATTGTGGAATAGTGAGAAATTTTGAATCTAAATACTTTAAAATTTAGGAATTTAAAATTTTGTGGAACGTTATATTTGCATTGTGGAAGTTCACAACGAGAATATTTTTTCAGTACTTATTTGATTTGGGTTGAAGTTTGTTTTTCTTTTTGAATTTTCACTATATCTCACGAACTACATTTCATTTTAGAGAGAGGGTAATAAACAAATTATGACGGAATACGAAAATAATTCAATATTATGACGAAGACCCAGGTTTACCCCAACGAAAATGCCCTCTGAAACCAGGCCGGTTCTGATAGTGTACATGAATTACTTTACGTATGGTATATACGTATGAATTAATGACATATCGTAAATGAAACGAAACCAATGTATAGAAGCTGTTTGTGTAACCTCGAGAGACGAAACGCTGCTGTAATAACTACCTTGGGTGGATAAAGATTTGAAGATTATTGGAAGTTTTGGAACTCATTGTGGTAACTTGTATTGTACACTAATGACAATCATGGCAATTTAGTCCGGTATAAGCTGTGCTTTATGTTTGATACACTTTTATTTGACAATATATGTTGTTTGCATTAATTTTGGAGTTCTAAGTGTTTAAATGTATTGTTAATATTTTAACTATGCTAGTTTGATGATTAGCCATGTTGATGATGTGACCTCAATCAAATTTTGTGTAATTTATGTTCAAATTTAATTCATTAAATTGATTCAATTCTTCTTAACTTAGAAATTACACTATGATTTTTTAATGGTGTAGATTGCTAGTATGCACTGCTTTATCGTAATTCAATCATGCCAAGTGCAATGCTTATAGTGCTCAACTTTAAGACTTTATTTACCTCCAACATATTTAGATTTATTTTGGTTTTCAGTTTGTATCTATTTTTTTATCGAAGCTCTACATTTTATGTGTTAATGTCTGATACATGTCTAATTTTATTATATATTTTAACTGAACACATCGTTTGTCTCTTCAGCAGCTTGATTTATAACGTCCCAACATAGAACAATAGGAAGTGCCAAAGGATTGGAAACAACATGGAAAAAACAGAAAATTAGGTAGGTATGTTTTTATTTAGTAGTACTTAGTGTCAATGACCTCTATTTTTTATATTGTTTATCAATGTCATCGATAATTAATTTGTTATTTAATATTTTCTCTACAAAAAGACATTTTTCTTGGTTTATTGTATTATTATTGATGTCATTTGTATTGTTGTTAAAATTTGAAGTTTGTATTACTTGTCTCTGCTTGATTAGATTTAAACTTGCAAAGTAGTTTATTTAGAAGAGGCATTTGTTGATTTCTCCAGACAGACACATTCTGAAATGCATTGGAAAACAGTCTGAAGAGATCTGTCATTGGTTTATTTATATCAGCAACTTCTCCCAACCAATAGCGCACACTAATAAGATTGAGAACATCCAATTTCTTATTTTACAGATTAATGTGAGACTCACAAGTCCAGTCGTATTGATCCATCTTTTTCTCTGTTTTGTTTTGATCCATCTATTTTTTGTGGAAAAATTGTCGATTGATACAGTCTATTAAGAACTTGCTTGGATTATAAAAGACTCGAGCATCCCCAGTTGCAAAGTGCGGCATTAAATAGCTCGAATTCCTAACAAACTGGAATGTTCTGGTAAAAACCATGAAGGAATAAAATCACTCTTCACATATATGAGTATACTACCCAATATGCATTCATATAAAGCTGATAGGTTCGGAGAGTTAGTGTTCTGCTTAGTTCTTCTATTGTCAGCTGTACATACATAAAAATAATTAAGTTAAGTAGTATGAATTTTAAATTACCATGTTTTTCTTTTTCTTAATATTACAGTTGGATTTTGATAATGGTAAGTTTGTGAAGGACTGAGGAAATTGAGTGCATTCTCTTTCTACGATGTGAGCAGTGCAGTTTTTGTAATTCTATGCCTGCGAAGATACCAAACAGCATGGAAATGTGCCACGTTTTAATTGTACTTTAAAATTTGTTGAAGTGATGTTCAGTGAAGAATATTGTCTGCTTTATTTGGTTAAGGTTTAATCTTGCACTGAGACGCAATGCGTAATCTTAGTACATTTTCTCATTTGAAACTTTTCAGTGAGAGACGCAGAATTTTCCTCTAAAAAATCACACAAAAGTAGTTCGTATCTTGTCCCTTTTTCTTCGTATACAGTGGTCACAGTACTTGAAATTAGGGAAAACTTTCTGACTGGTTCTCATGTATAGGTGAGAACACCACCTCTCTTAAAATACTTTGTATTCGTTGTATTATCTAAGCAATAAACTGATTATTCTTTTGTTGAATGTGTAGGGGAGGCGGAGGGGGAGGCGGCGGGAGAAGCAGAAGAGGAGGCAGAAGAAAGAAGAAGAAGAAAAAGGAGTCGTTTTTTACTTTTAGAAAATGCTTAGTGTTTCCTCTTCATGTTGTTTGAGCTTTGAAGAAGAGGATTGTTTTCTTTGGTAGGTGTTCCCTAAGTAAATAGAAATCTCGTTATTCCAATGAAATTCTTCTCCATTATAACTTTTGAAGTTCAACAATTGGGGTATTTATTTGGCCGTGTGTATTTTCCATATGTTAAGCTGCCGTGTTCCTCTTGCCAACCAAATAGTTTTCTTATAGTTCTTAATCGAATGC
The DNA here is from genome assembly GCA_002313205.1 of Laupala kohalensis. Classification (NCBI taxonomy): domain Eukaryota; kingdom Metazoa; phylum Arthropoda; class Insecta; order Orthoptera; family Trigonidiidae; genus Laupala; species Laupala kohalensis. Next base: position 25,887 of record NNCF01128171.1, on the reverse strand, counting down.
TATCGTGATTGTTCAGTAACGACCTGAAGTTCCTCGTGTCAAACGTGTTTGCCAATCCCTGACAATAATTTCACTTCTGTTCATATTTGATGACGAATGCATTAACATTTCGTGTTGATTTATTTTTATCTCAAATGCTATTGATTAACCAATATCAAATTATATTTGTTAAAAAACTATGTTATCCTGTTAAAAATATGGGAATAAAGAAATTTGTACTAAGCGAGTGATGTTTCTTAGTGCCTTTTTCTCTATCCTGATGTAGATATGTGGTGTTGCAAATTTGTACAATAAAGATGAGCATACTGTGTGACCTGTTAGTTGTATGTATAAAAATTATTTGCCGTACTTCCAGTATCATGGATACAAATATTAGCTAAATTTTTTGCTGTAACCTTGGTATGGGAAGTTTTAATATGCTGGTCTTATATTTTGTTACCTTGAAGAATTGTGTTCACCTGGAATTATCACTGTTTCGCATCGCCCCTTGTCAACTTCTTGTAAATCTGAAGGTTTTCAAGAATCACACATTTTTCTCACGATTTTATCATTTGTTTATTATTTTTGCCAAATCTTAAGATTTACTCTGATTTCCAGATCTTGAGCGGTTACGATGGCTACACTGGCAGAGCAAGCATCTAAGTTGCTTGATTTTAATCAAAAATTGGATATTGCCCTTCTGGATAGTGTTGTGGGATGTATGTACAGTGGAATTGGAGAGCAGGTATGCAAAATCAATGTACTGATGGAATTTGTCGCTTCTGACTGTGTATTTTGAAAGGAAATATGCTGATGTGTGTGGTAGTTAATTGAATTTTATTTTTTATTGTCTTATTTTTATGATGAGGCAAGTCCATACATACATGTAACCTGTGGTACTTCCTTTTTGCTGTGGGTGGGGAAATATGTGGAGGATACAATTCTTTCTTGCATGTAAATTTCTTCCTAATGCTTCTTATTGACGGCAACCCTCTGCCTCCTCCAGCTGAGCCACAAATTGTCTCGGAAGGTATTGATTGGCCATTTTGGCCTCTGGTACGCTGTGAGGGGAAGTTCCGTCTTTGAAATAGTAATAGTTGTAGATGTAGTAATTTATTTAGTCCATATATTTTCATGAAAATAACACACTAAAATAAAATATATGAAATTGCAGTATATGGATTAATAAAATACAATATAAGGCTTTGCGTCAATAGGATGGTATAAATTTCCTTATATTGCAGTGTAGCTCACTGACAGCTGAGGTTGTGGTTAACTGAAAATTTACATATGACAGCAACTAATAAGTGAAACTAGGTTGCTTTTAAAGGACTTTCTTATGTTGTAGACAGTGACAACCTGCACGTATTACTTATGCATTATGTATGAATAAATTTAAACTATTGACTTGTATATATGGTTATTTTAATGTAGTTGAAACAGAAAGTTCTTTTAGTGAGTGTTTCATCTCGATCTTTACACTATTGTCTATGGTAAGAAGTCATGGTGTGGGTGATACCGGCTGCCACCCTAGTCTTTGCTAAACCTGTCGTACTTGTAAGATAGCAAGGGCTGATGGAGAATGTTGGAGAGCAGGTTTTGGCACCTGCATATCCAGAGTGGCAGAAGTACTTCCTGGATTGACAGCAAAACTTTCAGCCTACCACCTGTCCAGATTTGGTCCTCCCCTAGTGGTTTTATGTTTGGTTGGGTCTTTCCCAGTTAAAATTGTTATCCACTAAAGTCTGTGATTTCAATGATTGTGAAATAGTAGCATCACTTTTTTAATTCTGATATTTTCCAAATTCTGGTTAGATGGAAGAGCACACCTTATGGGCTGGATATTAGAACCATTAGGCATAAAATAAATAAACAAGAAGTTTCTCTTCTTATGATGATGTCCTGTAGAAAGGAGTGAAAATTAGCGCATTTTATCCATTGAAATAATAAATTGCATCACACTCTTAGATTAATTTACTGATTTTTCTTTAGCAACGAATAGCTCAGGAAGTCCTAACTTCCTTGAAGGAACATCCTGATGCCTGGACAAGAGTGGATACGATCCTTGAATTCTCTAGCAACCAGCAAACTAAATATTATGCTCTGCAAATATTGGAACAAGTCATCAAAACAAGATGGAAAGTGCTGCCTCGGAATCAGTGCGAAGGTAGTGTTGTGTTTCCTCATTTCAGTCACTTCACGATAGAATCCATCACTTCACAGTTCAGATCCTCAGGATTTACACAAGCCTCCTGTCGACAAAGTTGTGTCAAATGCTTGGCTTACAAAAAGGGATCTATACTCAGAAACAGAGGAATTCAAGACAAAGGAATAAGCACAAAAACAACATAAAATTTATATTGTAAGATCATAAATGTAGGAGATGCAAAATTAAACCACAAACTATACAACTTGCACTCTTCTAGCTCAGATTACATCCACAGATACAATCAGGTTACTAATATTATCCATCAGCAACTGTGGGAAGTATGGACTGAGAGAAGACATATAAATCATATACATTGCAGTAACCAACTCCCATTACCTACAAACTGCTTACCACAAGAAAATCCAAAAATTTCAAGGTTTAAAAATAGAAACTCTTCTCATTTGGAATATGGAGTATGTTTCTATAGTCCTGGAGTCATCCCTCACAGTCTGCATCTCCCAGCTCCCAAATAAACATTTATTGAATGTTTCAAAAAGCTGCTATCCTTAATACCTGTAGAATAGTCCAAAGGTTTTTAAGTAGTGACATCACTTGAAGTGAGGATGCTAGGTACACCCTGCACCCTACCAGAATCCAACTTCAAGTTGTGAAAACAGAAAAAAGAACAAAATAATAATAATAACAACAATAACAATACATTATTTGTAATCCAATCTTTTAATTTCTTTTTTTTAGCAGCCTTGTTTATCATTTTTAGTTAACTAAAACACTTTTTAAAAGTCAAACAGCAACATTTATTACTGATTTTTTCGTTTAATGGTGATATTTGAATATTAGTATACATGGCTATACTACTTTATCTTAAGAATATATCATTTAAATCAGCTGTCCAACTGGCAGCCCGTGAAATTTCTTTTACAGTACATTAGTAACTTGTAGTACATTTTACATTACAGTTTTCATCAAACGTTTGGGGGCAAAACTTTGTTTTTTGGGGACAGTGAAAGAAAATATAAACTTGTGTTCGGAATTACCCCATCATAGATTGCAATATGAAAACATTCTATTATAAAACTAAATGTTAAAAACACTTTCTGAAAATAAGGAAATATACAATTTAATTTTTTCAGCTTGAAATAATATAAATTTGTTGATGAGAATAAAACATCACGTTACAAGTATAAATAAATATTACCCATTAGTTTTATTTGTTGTGCAACATTTTGCCGTGCCGGCCCCAATCAATAAGAAGTGTATAGAAAATGGTCCGCACGCTAAGATAAGTGGAATAGCACTGATTTAAATAATCATAGTGGTACATTAATGCCTCATAGGAAAATAATCGTTTCTATTTCACTGGATTTTTTCCTTTGTATACATCATCTTATCTGAAATAGAATTAATTGTCAAATACTATTGATATTCCAATGTTTATGCATTAATATGACTTGCAAAATTTTTTGTCCTGTGCTCATTTATTTTTTGTTTGTGTATTTGTTGCAGGTATCAAGAAGTATATTGTTGGGCTAATAATCAAAACCTCATCTGATTCAGAGACTATGGAGAGGGAGAAGGTTTACTTAAATAAGCTGAATATGATCTTGGTTCAGGTACGTGACATCGAGTGCATTGTGAATTGCTGAAAGCTTAAAATTTATCTGTTTTCGTGTTTAGGCTGTAAATAGTGCAAATAGAATACAGTTGAACTCACAGGTGTTGAATGTCGATAAACTACGATGCTGACTGCAAAATATTCCTGTATATATTTTAGTGTTCATATGATACATGGTAAGCTTCAAAAATGTTTATTTTTCAAACCCATTTCTAAAGCCCTGGAAAGTACTTAAATGTTTTTAAATATTTTAAAAATAGGTTAATTATGTTATGTTGAATGAAAATGGGAGACGGGACTGAGATTCGAACTCGGGACCTTGAGCTTAATGCGCTCATGCACTTACTGACTGCGCCATCCCGTTCACCTCCTGGTCCCGTCTTCCATCATAATTCAACTTGTGAGACCCAATGACCTCTGAGGTGGTCTCGTAGAGACTACGCTCCTCATATGAGGCGACTCTCTTAGGAAGTACTTTGTTTTGGGTCATATTTTCCAATTCTGGTTCAAAAACGCACAGAAATCTCTTAGATTGCGGTGAACCTCACCGCCAGGTAACAGATTAATTATGTTATGTTGAATGAAGTTGGGTGCGTTTTTTGGGTTGAATTTAAAATAGGTGCTTATATTTTTCTCTGTTGCATACATTTCTCTCCGCTTTCACAAAAGGGTAGAAATCAACTGTTTGATTCATTAGATTTTGTGTGTCAAGCTAATGTTACTCAGGAATGGCCTCTGGACAATGAAAAACTTTCTAGAAGTGAATATAGGGTTCCCAGAGACCTTCAAAGTAAGAAGAAGTGCGAATTTCTTTTTGAAAACACAGATTGAAAGAAATTATCTTCACTAAGTGAAAAGTCTTAAAGATTGACTCTGGATAGCTAATTAATATACTTCTAGAAATTGAATAATTAATGGAAGAGAGTAAATAATGAAATATAAACATATTGAATTGAATGAAATCACTTAATAGAGTGAAACAATTTTACAATCTTAAACAAGGGAGAAAACTTTCATAAACTATCTAATACTGAGGTATTGTGCACTCAGGTGACACTGTGATACGTCAAGTGACACTTCAAATTTAAGAATCAATATGGAAAACCTTTCTAAAGTGTATAGCATCATATTGTGAAGTATGTATTAGAATGTTAAAATGGTTTGAAATACCTCAATGTTGGTACAAGAAGTCTTGTTTCATACATAGTGTTTTTGTATTGTATAGTCAAGAAATGTCATTTTTATTTATTTATTTTTTCTGGCCTTCATTGGGTGACTTGAGTCGATTTTATGCAAAGAATTCTTAGAGGTTTCTGTACAATCTGATTGTAGTTTCTGGTTTCAGGTTCTGAAACGAGAGTGGCCCAAGAACTGGGAGTCCTTCATTCCTGACATTGTTGGTGCAAGTAAAACAAATGAAAGCCTTTGTCATAACAATATGGCTATTCTAAAATTATTAAGTGAAGAAGTGTTTGATTTTTCTAGTGGACAGCTAACTCAAACTAAAGCTAAATACTTGAAAGATACAATGTGTTCGGAATTTTCCCAAATCTTTCAGCTCTGCCAGTTTGTCATGGTGAGTGATGTACATTGTTCCTTTGAGGACAAACAATTGTATCAGTTTTGATANTGTTCGGAATTTTCCCAAATCTTTCAGCTCTGCCAGTTTGTGATGGTGAGTGATGTACATTGTTCCTTTGAGGACAAACAATTGTATCAGTTTTGATAGGCAAAAATTGGAAAGTAAAATATCTAGAAATGGGTCTTTGGGTTTTTTAACAAGTGCGAAGGAGCAGAAATGATTTCATGTTTTTATTGTTCACTCTAACAGCGTGATACACTATTTGCGAGCACTGTTTCCCACGAACTAATCGGGTCATCAGCTTGATTTGTGTGTATAAATGTTGCTCAATTAAATATCTGAAAATCAATTTCTCAAATTTTGCATATTTTACTTTTTAATGGATGAAAAAAACAAAAATATTTGGCACATTGTCCTGAATGACTGACCGTTAATTATTTTCTTTCTGCATTGATTTAGGATAGAACCAGGAAATTTTGAGTGANTGATTTAGGATAGAAACAGGAAATTTTGAGTGGATGTGTCTTATGAATTGTAGAGGCTCACCATAAAAATAATTATCAGAAATTCTGTTTTTAAAGAGTTATTTTTGATGAAATGTGATTTTTCATCATTTTGCTACTTTTACTATACCTTGTGTACTAATAGAGTTATTATGTTGTTTTAGTATGTAAATATAGCTATTTCTTATAAATAGAATCTGGTGTGCTAGTCGACATTTAATTTTTGTAAGTTTTTGGGGGGTAAAAAGTTATTCNATGTAAATATAGCTATTTCTTATCAATAGAATCTGGTGTGCTAGTCGACATTTATTTTTTGTTAGTTTTTGGGGGGTAAAAAGTTATTCAGATGTTTGTCGTCTGTGCTAGTGACATGACATACTACCTGTGCTGTAATTCTTGAACTAGTTTAGATGTTTAACTAGTTTAGTTTAAATTGTGTATGTAAACATGCTATTGGTGCCTACACTAAATTATAACAAAGGGAATACCATATCACATTAAGAAAACCTTCTGTGCAAAGCTGGGCAGGGTCATCTAGTTCTAAGATAAAAGGATTGCTCATTTTGTTATTGATGTTTGATTAGTGGAATGTTTATGAATTATTTTGTATCTGTTCTCTTTGTTTACGTAATAGTTCTGTTATAAAAGTTGTCTGCTGTAAATTACTCCTTTGTGAAACTATGGTATGCAAGTCAATGTAACGTGTAGTATTCATTCTACTTTTTATATGATTGTTTTATTCCTCTTATGTATCATCTATAAGAGGAAAAATTTTGAGAACATTATTTGTATTTATATTTTTGATTATGTATGGTATCCTTTCTTCTGTGGTGTTTGTTATCTGCTTTTAATTTGTCTCACTTGTATTGTCTTATTGGATATAAATACTGTAGAAGAGCATAAAATGAAAACTAACTAATATCATACTTAAAAAATATACTAAAGAAAAAAATGTAATAAACATTTACAAAAATATGAGTACAAATAATATTCTCTCCATTATTTATTTTGTCTGAATATATTCATATATTTGTTGAAAACTATGCTTTAATTTTGTTGTTGTGATGTTTCCCATGTTGCATCATACATTCCCCAAGTGAATACCAGATAAAGTTCTAGGCATTTACTCATTTATCCGTCCTCTTAAAATGCTATGTCTAACAAAAATTGTACATTAAATATTTTTACAATTGCTCATATATTTATTTTTTATTTTCGTTGAATCAATATACATAGAATGTCAACTTAAATGAAAATAAATATTCATCGATTCGAAGATGTTTTCAACTGCACTTTTGATTGACGAACTCATGATTGATATCTCATCCATGTTTAACCCTTCTGTGTGATATGCTGTCAATAGAATCATGTCATTTTCTTTCCATCAGCAACAAGCCATCTAGAGAACACGTGGGTTTCTGTTTCAGTTTGCGGGAATCTGTATTGAGATGTCATTCTGCATATCGAGAAGGTGGGAATTGTCACGAAACAGTTTTATGAAGTGGGATAGGAATCAACTGCACAGGGAGAGTCTAAGTCTAAGTTTGAAAACTTTTATCGACTGATCTTTTAGCGAGGGCATCTTCAGGAAAATTTTTGAGAGGGGCTACTTCAGAATTGCGTTTGATTCTATGTTATGTGTTACATTAGTTATATCAACAAAAAGTGAAACTTGCACATGAATTAAATATTTATGTATTGAAAGTATGGTCATAAAAAGAGTTTCAAAATCTCTTTGGATGTGTGTGATTTTTGGGTTCGGAAGAACCTATTCTCAAAGTTTTGTCATGTTGTCCACTGTTGTGTGGGTCCTTTTTCTTTTTTTTCCTCGATAACTTTTCAACAAAATGATGAAATATTTAGGTTTTTCTTATGCCCTTTCCATAACAAGTGCTGCCAACATGATGCTGCAGCATTAATTTTGTTGCCGGTATGTTTTTAATAGTGTTTTGTTTTCAGGACAATTCTCAAAATGCACCTTTGGTTGGAGCTACCTTGGAAACTTTGTTAAGATATTTGAATTGGATTCCACTTGGATATATATTTGAGACAAAACTTATCACTACTCTTGTGTTTAAGGTGAGGAATTGTAGAGAAATGAGAAAATGGAATTTCTCTACTTAGTATTCTGAACTGATAATTTTCCTGTGATTTATGTTATCTGCATTTTCTATTTTTGCGTAATTGTTGATTAATAAATGACACTGGTTGCTTACACCCTATAATGAGATCTTTGGTTATTTATGCTAATTATGTTGTTATTTAAGATGAGAGCCCTGCTTTGAGGTCCTCTGATCAATGTGTGCTTCTTGATTTTATTCCTTACTTGCGTCTAACTTCTTTTTCCTTTCTTCAATATAGTATCTGTCTTGTTGTTGTGGCTAAGAAGGTTCAGGAATTTCAAATATCAGATTTTCTTGTTAGCTTTCACACCATGAGCCCTTTCTTTGAAGAGCTTATATCCAAAGTATCTTAAATCCATGATGAAACTTGGTAATCAAAATTTTTATAAGCCTTTATTGAGATAGAACTTTATAAAGTAGTGTGTTGTTTTAGAACCATACGATCAACTGAATTACAATATATTACAACAATATTTAATTACAAAAATCTTCAACCTGTGGAAATGCTAAAAACAAAGTCATGTGAAGGTAAGACATTTTAGGAATAACGTGTTCAATGTGCCACAAATTTGAACAATTTCATTTTCCCCCCGTTTTAAAAATAAATTTTGTTCTAGTGCTACAATATTTCAGGGTGGCCAATGAGTCTGAAATAGTCTGGAAAAGTTAGGGAAAGAATCAAAATATGTTAGGATTATTTTGTCTAAATAATATCGACATTTTTTGTAGTTGTATTTATTTTTCAATAATAGCCATTTTTATCAATTCAAAGAACTGAAATGAGTTCAAAATTGTGTAATTCCTTTTATCTATGTCTATTTACAACTTAATACTTTCAAAAATCCAAATTTCACATATAGAAGTGTATTAGACAATGGTTAATTAATAAAAGATCCCAAAAAAACAAAAAAAAAATGTAATTGAGATTATTCGCCTCTTTTTTGACCTTACTTTGATATGAAACAGACATACTTCATGTTGTCCGTAATGCGTATGTTTGTTGTCAAGAGGAAAGAAAATAAAACTCCAATGTACAAAACAATTGAGAGAACTTGTCCGTAGGAAAACAAAGATTTTGAATGAAGCACATAGAAAAGCTGAAGAAATGAAACTTCTCAATTAAATCTAATTAGACTAGGATGTTAAGTGATTGTTTATTATCCTAATTATTTGGGCATCACAAAATTAATTTTTTAAGAATTGAACAATTACTTGACGTCTATGATTATTTATTTTGTTACGGGATTGTTACTTTAAATTGTTAGTTTAATTAATGTTTTGCATGATAAATGCTCATAAGGAAGTAAACTTGTTCTCTTGCTTTTTTTGTTTTGTTTTGTTCCAATTTTGTAAATTCTTCCAATTAGGTAATAATTTTCCTTCTAAAGATATAGTATAATATGTTCCCCAATTTGTCTTGAAAAATTATTTGCGAAAAACCAGGGAAAAATTCAAAATATTCTCTGGAAAACGTATAAAAGTAGTTATAGGAAAGCAGTGGCCACCCTGTATTTGTTTTAGAAATTCGTCGGAAAGGGGATATAGTGGAGAGGATGTTAAGAAAAGTCAACCCATTTACAAAATTCTTTACTTTATGGTCTTAGATAATAAATTAGTTATCAAAACATTTTTCTATCTTATTAAGCACAACAATAACAAAATTCCAATGTGGAGAAGGATTTACAAGGATATGCAGATGGAAGATCCACTGCGCTCTCACTCCCACTAAATCTCAGGTTACAGAACTTAGGGCAGTGTGGGGAAAAGGATGTCAAATAGGAGACTCAACAACACTGTTTCTTAGAGCTTAGCTACAAGAGATACGGTGCAGCCAGTTTGCTTCATGTCCCTTCTGTGTGTCTGTGGATTGGCCAGGGCAGATGCAAGACACATTGGAAATAAAAACACTGGGGATGTAATCGACTCTATTCAAACCCTCTTAAAAATGGAAAATTAAACTCTTTGAGACATGAGACTTAGCATGTATAAATGCGAGATACATAATGTATTTGCATATAAAAGGATTGAAAAATCAAAATTTTGATAAACTCTTCGTTTGTACCCAGCTCCAAGGACTTAGAGTTGTTGCTGCCTCTTTAGTTGAGAGTAGAGCATCTTCTAAAATAGAAAATTTTCAGTGATTCTCTGATAGCAAAAATTGTAATTAGTTATCTGGTTACTTGACTTAATTGATCATGTTACGTCGAATGAAAATGGGAGACGGGACCGGGGTTCGAACCCGGGACCTTGAGCTCAGCGCGCTCATGCACCTACTGACTGCGCCATCCCGTTCGCCTCAGAGGTCTTTGGGTTAAACAAGTTGAATGAGAATGGTAGACGGGCCCGAGAGGCGAACGGGATGGCGTAGTCAGTAGGAGCATGAGCGCGCTGAGCTCAAGGTCCCGGGTTCGAACCCCGGTCCCGTCTCCCATTTTCATTCGACGTAACATGATTAATCTGTTACCTGGCAGTGAGGTTCACAGTAATCTAAGAGATTTCTATGTTTGATTTAATTGAACAAATTAGAGAACATATTTGAAATGCTGAATGATTTATTGAAAATTGAATGAAATTTTTGTCACATGTCTGAGACTCAGCTGTGAGGCCGGATGAAGGGCTGGTTGCAGATGGAGGTGGGCTGACCAGAGTTGACAAGTGTCAGGAGAGTAGAAAATGTATTTTTGAAATTGCTATTTGAAGAGGGGGAGAAGTAACTTCAGGGGCCCTTTTCACAAAAGTACAAGTTTGTAAGTGACAAGTAAATTTTCTCAAGTTAGTAAAATATCCAGTTAACAACATTTCACCAAGGTACGCTTGTAAACTTGTAATTACATGTGAATTCTAACAATTTTACAAGTGATTTACTCATAACCAACTAACATTGTGAAGTTACTAACAATTATACCTGACAAACTTGTAAAATAAACTTGTTACCAACGAAGAATTTCCTACCGAGCTATGAACGTAGGTTAACTGTGTTACAAGCGTTGTTTTATTAATATGAGGTATTAAAATATTTCGTCAGAAGATGAAGATGATTNGAAGATGATCTATTCATTCGTGTACAGTGACATAAGAAAACATTCAGTGAAAGAGTGAACTTAACATTTGTGTCGGTGTGCGAATTTAACAAATGCTGTAGAATGATGTCTGTAAAGCTATATAAAAAAGAGGGACATATTACAAAAACCATACTTATTTTATTATATATTTTAATTTAGTTTTTTGTCATTATTTTAGCTTGGTTATTAGTATATGTAAATATATAAAGCTTCACAGTTTTGATGAACTCCATTATGTTGTGATGTAGAGATATGGTACTTGGTTTTTACAAGTAATTATGAAGTGTTATTCAAGTGAGGAAGGATGTATGTATTCCTTGCTTTTTGAGTGAATTGGCTATTTTTTGGAATATATTTCCAAGAAACAAAGGAATACCAAATTGCAGGTTGATTAAAAAATAAACCCTTCTCAATCCACTAATTTATCTCTCATTACTTGGTATGTGAATGATCTTGTACTATTTTCATAGCAGATTTTACTTGCAACATCCAATGACTGCATTGGTCACTTAAATATCTATAATTTTTGAGAACTTTAAATTTCATTCATGTAATATGACTTAAATTGGAAAACACACTAATGATGTCATGTGTTTCTCTTATTCAACAATTTGTTAAGAAGGCAAACTAGAAATGAATATAACTTGATTCTTTTATTTGAAATATATTATTTTAACAGCTTTTTGATGATAAACATGTTAAATAATTGTTCTTTTTTTTTTAGTTCCTGAATGTCCCAATGTTTCGGAATGTTACATTAAAATGCCTCACCGAGATAGCTAGTGTAACAGTTTCAAATTATGACGATATGTTCATAATATTGTTCACACAAACCATGGTACAACTTGAGTTGGTAAGTTGGTTTTAACATTTCATTGAGTTAGCTTGATATCATTAATAAAAAAATATTACATTATTAATGCATGTATGCATATTTATTCTTATTTTGTTTAAAATTATAAAAAATATTTTTTTCTCTTTCTTTCCTGGTGTGAAATCACCCTTCCCAGTCTTGTTTTTTTGTCTTTCAACCCCTTGATTTTGTCTGTTTTGTTCTTTAAATCCTCTATTGTGATTTGTAGTTCCCTAATATCCATCTAGATTTCCGTAATCCATCTAATACAGCTCTCGCTGTTCCATAATTTCTCTGTTATTCTCCAGATGTTCTGATTAGAATGAGATATGTTTTTTTCCTGATTGTGCTCATTACTGGCTTCATTTCCCTGTAGACTGTTTCGTTGGAAGCTGTGGTCTCCAGCGTCTGTTTACTTGATATTTTTTGTTTATGCATGTTCTGACTATTCTTCTTTCAATCTTTAGTATTCTGTCTATTTCTGCAGTGTTAATTGCTTTAAAAATGGTTACACTTGTGTGGATTATTTCTGGTCTATGGATACAGTCATATGCCTTCTTGAAGTCTACAAAGGTTATTGCAAGAGGCTTGTTTCGTTTCCTGTAGTATGCCGTGACTAATTTCAAAGTGATGTCATCTTTAATTAAATAGTTTGAGTATTAACCTCTGAGGTGGGCCACAAGCATAGGCCAAAACATTGTGGATTTGTGAACAAAAAAAATTGTCTAATTTAAAAGGTGGTTTATTACATAAATATATTATATAACACATGCATTAGATTTTGTAACCCAGAGTGGTGAAAAAAAGACTGGAAAAAAGTGTTACATAGCAACTGCAGTATCGTACCCCTACCAGGGTAAATATACTGTCTCATAGCTTGCCGTATTCTGCCAACTTCCCGACTTATTCTTCAAATAAGTCATATTTCCTTTTCATTTCAATCAGTCTAATTCAATATATCTATCTCCCTGTATAGCCTTAAGTATTCTGCCCCCTCCCGGGCATACAACGGGCAAAATGCTGTGCTGGCGACACAGATGCTCTGTGTGACTAAAATACGGTTTATACAAAAGGTGACCAAGTGGTCAAAAGAAGAAAAAGGACATCTGACTGTCACTCAACTTTGTTGTTTTTCCATTTCTTTGATCGCTTGGCTTTTGAATGTATAGGAAATTCTGTTCTCGCTTCAGAGGAGTGTGGAGTTGTTTCATTCCAATGTGAAGTTTCCATTTTGTTTACTTCATTGTTCGTGAAGATCTTACTGTTTTCCTCTGTGTAATATTGTTTGTTTTTGGTGTTATTTGAACAGATGTTGCCGACGAATACCAATATTCGTGAAGCATATGCGTGTGGTCGAGATCAGGAACAAAATTTTATTCAGAACCTTGCCATGTTCTTAAGTACATATCTCAAAGAACATTGTCTTCTTCTGGAAAAGAAGCAACTGCACGATGTGCTGCTGAAGGTTTGTACCTTTTGTGTTGAAAGGAAGGAATGAGCTCGTTTCAAAGTCCCGTCGTGCCGAATGAATGAAATCCTGTCAGAATTGCGTCTGAGTTGGAGGAGTTCGCCGGTGACGTTTTGAGAGGTTCTTCTACACCCCAGTTCACTGCTTGTGCTCGCGGACTGCCTCATAGTGACGGGAACAACAAGGAGTGAGGGGCAAATGATGATGAGTGAAAGTTGTGGTAGAATGAAAGGCAGAGGAAACGGGAATATCCCGGGAAAACCTGTTACGAACCTGCTTTGTCTATCGGTGCAATTGGGATTTGAACCGGTGTCAGCAGAGGTAGAAGGCGTGTGCGCAATGCACTAGGTCATGCGTCACCCATGTATCTTGTCGACTGCCATAAGATGCAGAGGTTTGGGGTTTTGGGGGAAACAATGTTTCCATTACGTACGAGGGAAGTGCTAGAGGTGTCATTTGTTGATTTGGAAATGAGTGGTATTGTTGGGAAGATCTTGTCATGTAAAAAACTCACGAACTACCCATCAGAAATGGAGTGTTTTTGAACTTTTGGACCTTCAAAGACTATGATCAGACACTTCTGCTATTGGATCAGGGGACAGGGCAATCGAATGCAGAAAAAACTGCGGGACAATATGCAGGCTGTGTTCTTTCCTCCTATAACACAATGGGACTCCCAAATGTGGAAACCTCCCACAACTGTCTGTACTATTATTTCATTAAACTTTTTAAGAATATATCTTTATTACAGTTTGTAGATGTGATGTGTGAAAATAATTCTGTTGCAAAATTTAAATAGGGAACTTAAATTAATATCAAAATTGGCTTTGCAAGTCCATCGGCAATAGCCCACGATCGTTCCTACATAACACTTTTGTACAGTGAAGGAGTAAAGTTTTGATGTAAAGGAGTGGAGACTCCAACCAGTGAAGAAGTAAATAAGTAAATAAATAGCATTGGAATATTAAATAAACAAAAATAATTATGATTAAGAAACTAAAATATACTGAAACTGAAAAATTTTGGAATAGACTCTTCCTTAGTAGTAATATTCTTTGCCTAGTGTTGTAATATTTATGTTTTGTTTATCATTTGAAAGATTTTTATACCTGGTGATGATATCTGAAGTTGAAGAAGTAGAAATTTTCAAAATATGCTTGGAGTACTGGAATGGACTTGCATCAGAATTATATAGAGAGAGTCCGTTCACCGGACCTTCTGTGGTCTTCATGACATCAAAAACCAACAGCAGCATTCCTCCTCGAAGACAGTTCTATTGTGATGTTATGACAAAGGTACTAAATGATCTTGTTTTTTATTTGTTGAAATCTAATGCAACGCTTTAGTGTTTTTTTGTTTCTCATTTGAGATATTCTTTATCAAGGAACACTAAAAGTAAAGCCCTTATTGGTATGCAACATCAAGATCCTAAAAATGTAAAACTTACCCAAGAAGTAAAAAGAAAATTGCATCCTAAATATGTAAAAATGTATTACCAGAAAATATAGTTTGTTGAAAACGTATTCACGATTGTTGCAGCATGTAATAATTCTTTGGAGATTTTCTGATATCTACCTCATGTCTGTCTCTCTGAAGAATGTTTTGTAGTCACTGTCCCTCAACCTCTGAGTTCCTTGGGTATTTAAGTTTATTTTATTTTTTGGAAAGCTTTTGCAGACTTCATTCAATTGATTGTAGGACTTAATTCTTATTTCTGACTAAGCTTGTCAAATGAAAATTAAGCCCCACCATCTGTTTCTGTGTATAGTGATATTATTCCAGAAAATCTTGAGACACATTACAATATGTATGAAAATGATTTTTTTGTTCAGTGTGTGTTTATATGAATCATTAAATACTAGGCAAATAGTTTCTTATATGGCAAGTGTTGAGAATTAAGATAAGATCAATTTAAATTTATTAATTATTGTTAAGATAACCACTTAAGCTTCTCTTGTGCACAAATAGCTGCATGTGATACCCTGGAAGAGCAAATAACAGTTTGCAGAGCTGTTTGCAGGAGCAAGTATAGAGAAACTTAATGATTCTGTTTGAGTTGCAGTTTAAATAATACTTGAAATGTATGTAAGAAAGCTATTCTGTTCAGATACCTGTTAATTCTATCTTGAAGAACCTGTGTTCCGAGTTTTACGATGTCAGATGTTTTACGCACGTGTATGTGCGATAATTTTTTTTTTTAATGAGTGTTATGTCTGGGAAACCTGAATTTAATAAAATTGTGAGATGTACTTATAAACTGAGCTTTTTTTGGATGGTCTCAATGACAGGATTTGTTAGATATGTAGAATTTTTAAATCCAACTACAGATTTCACAAAATTTTGCAAAATGTAATTGCAGTCATTTGTTCTGTTGCACACCATCTAGGGATTTAGTAATTTTTTTGTGCATTTATAATCCACACTTGTACTGAAGGATACTTGCTTTAATGCTCACTTCTACACCTCTTTCACTTATCTGTAGATCATTATTATTATTTCAGAAATGTTATTTCAAAATGATTGTTTATCTAATACTTTGTCTTTTATTTTGTGGAGGTCCTGAGTGTGTGTATAATTCAGTCATTTTACATTTCATCTCCAGATTAGTTTCTGCAACCCATTGTTGACATTCTGGGTGTGTTTCAAAGATGGTTAGCCCCAGGCTTAAAAGCTAAATTTAAGTTGAATGTTAATAGAGTCTAGACCAGTGGTCTTCAACCTTCTTTAAAGAAGAGACCAATGAATAAGATACTTTGTAATTCAAATTATCTGTAGGTCCAAACATGAAATATTATGAGTGTTCAATATTTTGTCTTTAATTCTTCCATGTGCATAAATTCATATAAATAGAGACAATCCAATTTGTTGATTTTATTATCTGGAATTGTAGCAGTGTAATAATACTATTTATTTATTTTGTTATTTGAATACTCAATAGCCCTTGAGAACATTACCTTAGGATTTTAAAACATTGAAACACTCTGAAATGTAGGATTTATAATTTATTAAACCAAATTCTCCATTTCAAATACAATGATTTCTTTTTTGTTTTTATTTTATTTAAAACTATTGTTTTTGTATTCGATGATTGTGCTGACTTCTCTACTACTTTTCTTGGATTTTTTCTTAGCGTACACCTCATCGTTAAAGTAGATTACTTGAGTGCTTTCGATGTGCGTATTTATTACAGCATTCGTCTCCTTCCGATCAGGACGTTCAGACGACGTTGGTTCTGTTGTGGCGGCCGGGGTTCTAGGTGGTGTGATGTTCATGGTGGTGTTTTCATCAGTTTGTGATGCGCTTTCTCGCCTGAAATAAAGAGGTTAAGATCGCATAAGATAAATTGAGCATGTCTAGTCCCAATTCCTAACGCCTTCCAGTTTGCGAAATTGCACTTGCTATCAAATTTTTCTTCTCATTAAAAAGTTTAGATTCTTTAATTTTAGTTTCTTTACCTCATTTTGGCTTCCGCTAGATTTTGTGTCTGTTTTCGCTTGGGCATTTTATTTTCTGAAGGTAAATATAATCGGTTGCCTTGCAACGGGTCAATGAATATAATGCAATTGTTTACTCTTAGAATCGAATATATTGTTATCGACATCGATTAATATCGATATATTCGTATACCGTACATCTGTGTACAGCAAAAGTATTTCATACCGTGCACTAATAATTTAAAATCTTTGGCACGGTTGTGTACATTAATTCTGTAGCCACATCCTGGCCCAGGTTTTTCTCCGTTTTTCCTTCGGGTCGAGGCGGATTTATTATACAGGTTCTCTAGGCTTTGTCTAGGGGCGTGTTTATTGTAACCATAAATCGTGAATTTAGTGTTTTTTCAACTC
>NNCF01128170.1:14320-33266 GCA_002313205.1 Laupala kohalensis | reverse complement strand
GGATACGATTAAAAAACACGTTGGAATGCATCTATTTATGTTTAATAATATTTCCAAATGTAGTGTTTTAACAGCTTTGTTGGAAATATGTTTAAAAATTAACTAGAATAGGATGCACTAACAATTTTTTTTATCAACAATAAAAAGTTACATTTTAAATCACTACCAAAGATATAATTAAAAGACAAATCTACCTCACGCGTTAATTGGTCTCCTACATGTATTCACTATATGTTATGTTCAAGTATTACTTACAATTCATAAATTTAGTTGTCAATATCATAGAAACTACCACTAAAGTGAATAAATAGTTACGCAGAATTCAGAATTATTTGATACTTGGAAATGAATATGATGTCACTACTTCGCTACAATCCATAAGCAATACACAAGTTGAAATACATTCACGTACATTTAAACAAGCCGGCGTACACTGTTGTGACATAGCGCATGATCCAGCATATTAATTGTAGGAAGCGATGTCTCGGCCGAGTTCGGCGAAGTTCGGTTCAAAACTCGAACTTCGGGTTGGGAGGAGCGTCGAACGCACAGGATCTTCCATACGAGCCATTACAGAGGTATCGAAGGAGAATGTCCGTGTGCAGAAAGCAGAATGGCAAGGTTAACCACATCTTATGTCAGTTGGAAACGTGTGCGTTCTTCAGGAGGACGAAATATTTTCAAGTCTCCGTATTGCTATTTACAAAAACACCAAACAGTAAATATTTCTTCGCACAAGAGAAGAGTGTGATTTGTTTCAACCATTCAGGTGAGTATCTCGAAAAATTCTTTATCATTAAATTAAAGTTTCTTATCTAATATTGTCCGGAAAACTGTGCTGCGTCTTGTAATCACTAAAATGTCCGTTGTATCTTACATTTGAAGTCGCAAAATTGTTGATGATGAGCTAGCTTCCTAAGCATTACTCGCGGTTTGTTTTTAACATCTCAATTCATCATTGTTATATCTGCAGTGATTTATTTTTTACAATTGTCATATTTAGCGGAGAGTCTCATGATTTTTCAAATATAGAATTGTGATATTTGTAGCTTTTCATTTCTATTTTTCATATTATATAACTCTGGTGTATGGAACGTTCACCCGTTGCGACCTACTACCGCAGTTGTATTACTCGGATACAGCAATTTAGATTCTGCCCAGACGTTGTTACCTCCAAAATGTGTCACTTGTGTCTAGTGAGTAAACTCACACAGAACTGACCCTCACTAACACTCGTCATCGTCGCCCTTAACTAGCCGCAACGATAAATACATACATACATTTATTAGAGGAATCATAAGAGAAGAAAATGAAAAATTGTTTCCTGAAGATTCGCAGCAGATCGAGTGGCATATTCTACTACTATTTACTTATATCTTATAGTCAAAACAAATAAAAATATAATTTAGGACATACGATCTTATGATGGTCTACCGCAAGGTAATCTTTCATGCCAAGGTCGAAAAATTAAATAATCGTTGTTTTTTGAGTTGCATATCTTCAAAATTAAGGAGGTAATTTTATGTCACTCGAAACAAAAAATGGCAAAAGCGCGAATTTTTTCAAATGAAAATTTTATTAACGGTCGCTGTTGCGGGTGATGTTCCTAGTAACACAAGGCGGTATCCATAACTTAAACTTCGTTTGCAACTTGCCAGATTTAACTTCACGTCAAAACATTATCTGAACGCATACTCGCTACACTGCCAATTATCTTAAGAAACTATTTTACGTTTAATGATGCATCATTTTTCCTCTTATTCACACACAATGCATACAAACAAGAATAATCTTTGTCAAAAGTTAAGAAATTTTTTTGCGTGGCGTATTTTGGGTTTCGCACGAATTAGAATACACAGGATTGTACGAATCACATTGTGTCATATTCTTTGGTTTTCTTTCCCATTTTTTCTGACTAGACTCGCCCGACACTCATCTAGCACACAACTTTCTCATGATTCGCTGTTAAGAAACCAAAGTTTTTCATAACATGTTTTCAGGAATTTCCGTATCTGTTATGGTCAAGGTAGATTAAACATCAATGCAAAACCGGTTAACTGCCCTTTTTTGTTGTTTAATCGAAAGAAAATACTTATATCTCAATAATTGTAAAATACTTTTTTTGCATTTAACACCGAGTAACTTGCAATAAAATTTCATAGACATTTATGGAAACAAGTCTGAAAGTGCCTCGTACGAAGTTTATTTAAAAATTACGAAACCTTTAGGCAGTGAAATGAGCAAATGAATCTATCGTACACGTCGGGCATTCATTGTAGAAAAAGAAACCTCGAAAATATACAAATTTATCCGATTTAATAAAAAGTTATTCATCAAAAACTTCAGAAAAACACGGTTAAATCGGAATGTTACCGCCATAACGCTATAAGCAGATTCTGTTCGATTTCATTCGGAATGGTGCGACGTTTGAATTGCTCTCATACTGGGGAGTTGTCTTGTAACGCCATTTAAATTATACAAAATGTTTAATAATCTATTGTGTAAACAAAATTACGTAATCATTTAATAAATAGGTCTTTTCGTTAGTAAATAATTTTGTAATAAAAAATAATGGTTATATAATTAAATTTTGGTTAAACATATTTTTCTTTAAAAGAATTGTGTGGTTTTAATGGTTATAAATAATAATAAATGTCAAATGTCAATAAATACCTTTGTTTTATGCATACTATTTTTTCATCAATTTATGTAATATCTATTAGTAACAAACATTACTTGTAATAAATCAATTTTTCTATAAAAGGGAATGGTAATATTAAAAGGTTAATGAATATCAGAATTGTTATGTATATGTACATTTCTATTTAATTTTTACTTTTGTCTTACTCTGTAGAATGTTAAAAATAAATAAAATAAAAAGACTCATTTCTTTCAACGTTCAATTGAATGTAAAAGAAAGACAAATTTACATTATATAATACTTTTTTAAAACCAAAATACTGCAGGGTTTTACTTATTTCTCATCATAATCGCCAAAACAATTGAGGCATTTGTCGCATCGTGACACAAGAATCTCGATACCTTCTTCACAAGACTCAGATGCTACTGATGGTACATACGTTTTGACATAATCCTGAAGTTCGTCATTGGCGGCTGCAACAAGTCCACCAACAACACTCGTTTTTGACCCAAAAAACTGTAATCATATCTTCCCAGAGTCAAATGACAATGTAAATTTATTATTAAGTTTTACAATTTCAAAATAATTTTTCTCGTCCAATAATAAAAATTAGTAGAATGAATTTATTATTAATAAAATCTAATTTGGAATGAATATTTCCAAGTTTCATAAATTGTTGGCTACTTGACTTCAGTAAACGCGGATATAATACCCTAAGTTGTTCTTTTTTTGTAATCCTGAACTTATTCTCAAGATAATAACCCATAATATCAAATGGTCCAGAAATATACAAAAACAATGCATTGCTTAGTTTTTATTCGAAATGACCAATAGGAATATGTTGTAACTTTTTGCATGCCTGAAAACTGACAACCTCAATCAGATTCTCCTTGAATTACGTAACCACAAAACAAACCAAGAAGTCGTTTGAAACGTTTTGAGATAATACAATAGAAAAATTGTGAAGTAAATGATTATTAAATAAATATAAATAAATTATGTCTTCTAAAAGAGCAGTTACACACTACGTATTACCAAGTAAAGGATAATAAATTGGGTTTCTTTCCGGAAACAACCATGAAAACATCCCGTCAATTCCGATCTAGAGCTAAAGAGCAGTTATTATAATAAATAATTACATTTACCCATATACTTACTTACCGAAGAATATTATTAAATATATTCGTACTATTATCCATTTATTAAATCAAAATTAATTCTAGACGTTATGTGCGGTAAACATTCGAGATTAATATAAAAAAAGGATTAATAACATTCCCACCCATTGAAGATCCGCCACTACCCGAAAGAGAACCAAAGAATAACCGGCGACAGGAAGGGATAAATTTGTGGAATAAACAACATTAAACGAATTCGAACGAGGTATGAACTAATTTGTAATGAACTTTATTATTCGTAAAATGTTTTTGTTTCTTTAGGATGAAGACATTCATATTAATGGTGCTACTGCTGGCAAGAGAGAACATCGGAGACATTTTGAATATACTAAAATGTTGCCGTGAAAACAAAAAATTTGACTTTTATTTAGAGAAGTGCATTGCATNATCCGCCACTACCCGAAAGAGAACCAAAGAAAAACCCGCGACAGGAAGGGATAAGAATGTGGGATAAACAACATTAAACGAATTCGAACGAGGTATCAAACAATTTGTAATGAACTTTATTATTTGTTAAATGTCTTTGTTTCTTTAAGATGAAAACATTCATATTAATGGTGCTACTGCTGGCTAGAGAGAACATCGGAGACAGTTTGAAGATACTAAAATGTTGCCGTGACAACAAAAAATTTGACTTTTATTTAAAGAAGTGCGGTGCATTTAAGGAACGATTTTTTGCGCCAAAGACATTGGTTCCGCCTATGGATGAAGATGCTGCATACTGGATTCCTCCGTACCTACGTTCTTCGTCTATCAATTACTCGAATCTTCAAGATAATTTCCGTGGTTATGATTTTAAGGCAGTAATCGCCGCTGACAACAATACTGTGTCGAAATTTCTGCAAATAGATAATAAAAACCACACATTTGTGACAGATGTGTTCGAAGAAGATCTGTCGAATTATTTGTTTGAGAAACAAAGGTATTGTTTTGAGGGTAGTAACAATCCTAAACTACCACACGTAATAAAAACAGCAGTGAAAATAATGATTCTCGACAAATGTTGCAGAAAGAATCAACAGTTGCATAGGTACCTTTCTAGATGCGAAAATCGACCTGGGGAAGAAAACAGGGAAATAAGTGAAAACGAGAGAGATCTGGAAAGCGTAGAAAATACCAATGACACGGACTGGATCCCTTCTCAATTCTCAGGGAAAAAATTTAAATTCTTCTACCACTTAGAAGGTTGGAGACTTATCCATTCGATTACAGCAGTAAAAATGGAAGATGAGAACTATCCACGGAATACGACAACGGAAGTGAATAAATTCGCTGGCTTGTTTATTCCGGTTCTTTCAGGCAATGAAGAATATAAATTTCATCATTTCTGCTTTGATACGGTAAGAGACGGACCATTTGCTCCAAAAGTTATGCTTCACCGTCCTTGGAAGTTTCCTTATATTGAATTACAGAGGTGTTGTCTACCCGGGGAGATTTTGTCGGACGGCGGTTTTTGCGTGACTGATACTGTTAAGAATCCGAGAAATACATCGTTCAAATCCATATTAGATGACCATGGAGAAATGATTTTTGAATCAATAATGTTTGGTGACTGCATGGAAAACCGATACGAAACCAAGATCTTGGAGCCGAGTCACAATAAACTATTGGAATATAACAAAATTCCTTTTGGTGTTTTCGGTAATTGGATATTTTATTGCGTCGAGTTGCAGATAACTGAAGACGGCACCAAGGAAGTTCTAGGTAAATGCAGACTCCCATCCAATGTGGAACTGTATGAGTCCGTACGTCCCCTGGGGGCAATATCTGCCATGTTTCTATTGGCTGCGATTGTGGCGTCTCTCGTCCGGAAGCAGACACGCACTTCCGCTCATGGATGGGGTCTGGCCTGCCACGCTCTCTGTTTGGCAACTGTCAACACTCTACAAGTCACGTGGTTTTTTGCATCACACCCGAAAGCGGATTGTTCGCTTTACGGTAAGATCATAAGCACATTAAGATTATGAATACTTTTATTTATTTTTTTCTGTTTATTTTGTACCAATATTGAACAAATGAAAATATTTTATTCAATTTACGTCGTCTCACTTTTTTTTCCTATTTACTCATAATTTCCTTTTTCTTCGTTTTTTATCCGTCATTGCATTTTCGTAAAGATCACGTATATCAGCTCCATCTGGAGAGGAGTCGGGGGGTGGGTACAAAATTGTCTTATTAATATTTTATGAATTGTTTGCAGTGTGCTTTAACCAAATTTCTACAATGAAATTTTTTATTTCTTGTATACGAAGCATATAGGGAGTATTGTGATAAAATTCGAAAGCGAGATTTCGAAGGAAGTGTCCGTTTTGTTGATCCCTGTTTCTGAAAAAGTGGTTTTTGGCATAAGGTCGGACCGTCTGTCCGTCTGTGCACAGCGCTTCTGAGTAAATGGATGAATCAATTTAATTCGCATTTACGGTATAATTTACTTTTTTTGTCGATGCACGTGATCTATTTTTTTCACCTTCAAACTAAGGGTACTATGCACGAAGGACAAGGTACACTTTTGAGTGTTCCTCAAAAAAGAAAAACGTCTCCAACGATTTTGCCTAAATTTTCTGTACGTAAAGTACACTTAATATGCATTGCATCCTCATTAGCGATATTTCACTTGAAAGTTTGGTATAGACGCAGCAACATAATATGTGTCTGCTCCATTCACGCATTTGTTTACTATTTCAATACACTTGAATATTATTTAACATTGATGAGGCAGAGGTAGAGTAAATTAATATTCTGAATACTTATTTTACTTTCAAATCTCTCATAAAATACACTAAGAAGTTGAGTTATTTATTTGGGCCTCAAAAAAAAAAAAAAAAAAGGTTTGTGTCAGTTTATTATTTATCATATACATTTTTAAATTATGTCTTTTTGTAATATATGATTCTGAGAAAACGGATGAACGGGCTACGTAAAGACACTAAAATAACTTATGTCTGTTACACTTACTCATTAGTTTACATTTTCAAGAACCTTGAATTATATTTTGCAGTGTAAATGGACTAAACAGTCGTAGAACACCCTATTTGTAAACTGATATGAATAAAATGAACGATATTTATATGTCTGATGTGTTGCTATGTTTTTAAATAATATTTGGAATATTTATTTTACTTTCATATTTCAAATAAAATACAATAAGTCCATCTAGCGTCTTGGAGTATGAATGGAAAACTATTAAAATTAGAGGATAACACGCCAGAAATGACGCTTTCACTTTCGAATTCTTTGTCACAATATGCTGCGGACGGAGAAACGTATATAAGAAAGTATGTGCAATGGTTTTGCTAAACTCGTTTTACAAAATACACATTGCCTCTTTACTTCTTTCTATTTTTTGCACATTTTTAATATTGGTAATACCAAGAAAAACGGTTCGCGTAATTGTGATTTCGTTATGAGGGGAAACGACGCAACTCGTGGTAGCCATTATGTTCAAAATGAGCGAATGGTTATTCATTTAAATTTCTTGGAGGACGATGCATCTTTCAAAAATTCCACGATACATATGATGAAACATTCTGAAAAGATTTAAGAATTTAAGATTTTTGGAATTTTATGTTGTCATAAATAGACGTCATACACAATCTGACGACCATAATGTTGAAAAAGCTAAATTGTTATAAATATTCGAAAACATTTTGTATTTTTCTCAGTGAAATCATAAGGAGTGTGGTTCTGGCAACCAATTCTTAGTTACTCTATTATATTGAAAAAAATTACAACCAAGGAAGGAAATATACTTCCCTAGTGACATTGATAAATGTTCGATTTATATTAAGAGAATTGAAATATGTTGTGATGAGTATACTTTTGGAATCCCTCATATCTGGTGGGACGGTAAACGGGATTTAGAATTCGTAGCTTGGGAAACAGATACGTTGTTTACGTTTGAGGATTTGTGACCCAAACAATTTAAGAAGTTTTTTTGTAAATAATTGGAAAAGTAAAAATTAATTTAAATGTTGATTTTTTGCAGCATATCCAACATATTTCTTTATGGTAGCAGGACATGCATGGCTCAGTGCAATTACTGGAAATATGCTGTATGGATTCTGGTAAGTCATTGTATTTTATTCATTGGTACGACGATCTTCCCAAATTTTCCTAACATTTATGTGGTGATATATGTTGAATAGCTACAAATACGGTGATAGATATGTTGTAAAAATTTAAATGTAGTAATGGATTACTCTCAACTTTTCATTTGATTACGAAGCAAGCCGCTGCGAGCGCTGGCGTCGGGACGTGGCACAAGAAATGTAACAGCATTCACGAGGAAACAGTTTGCATTGATGTCATTCGTTGCCTGGGGAATCGCCTCTGCAATGACTGCGTGGACAGTCACAAAGTATAAAGAACACAAAGAAACAGATGAAGTTGAAAACCCTCCCTTGTTTCTAGAGACAAGACTGTGTATAGTTGAGTTGCTTGGTTCAGGTAATATATTTGGCTCAGGTCAGTTTCCATATTCAATACAGAGCTCACCACAATGTGTAACACCATCAAAAAAGTTATCCATATTTTACATTTCTCTTGAAAACTAGTGCTTCAACACATACGACAAGGGAATCAATGTTTATTTTCTTTTTACTATTGGAGCAATAACTTTTATGTGATCCAGAAAAAGAATAGAAACAGTGGTTAACCGTTTTAGAAAAATATTATTTTTTGTTTGTGTCTTTATTTAAAATTAGTTACTATAGAAATCCTAAACATTGGAGAAGTATCTTGGAATGAGTTGTATACAATGCCACCCTCTTCAAGTTTTCAGGACAAACATATCTTGGAATATTAAAATTTTCGTAAACATTTACTAATGTTCAAAATAGTGCGCGCGGCATGACAGAAACGACCGCAATTTTGTAACAAGGAATGCTTTTTTTTTCAATTATATATTTAAACTCTCCAATAATGCAAAAAATAATAAACAGAAAATTTTATTTTCTGAAGGTTAAATGCACTTGACTATTTAATATAAATTCACTGTATTCTTTCTGACTGCAATGATCGATATCATTGACTCATTTATATTTCAAAAATCATGTAATAAAACTTTTATGTGAAATCATGACAATAATATCCTTCGATCAACAATTTTTTTTAAATTAAAGATAGGATATATTGAAATTAAATTTCAAAACAAATAATCAGTTATTTTTGGTATACGATGAGAATA
This sequence comes from Laupala kohalensis, assembly GCA_002313205.1. NCBI lineage: Eukaryota > Metazoa > Arthropoda > Insecta > Orthoptera > Trigonidiidae > Laupala > Laupala kohalensis. The sequence continues at coordinate 24,262 of NNCF01128170.1, read as the reverse complement.
ACACAGATATATTAAATTGAAATCGGCCAGTTCACGAAAATATGGTTAATGCAAAAAGTTTGAGAATGATTGAATTTAGTAATATAATGTTATAGTGCAAAAAAATTTCTTTTTAAAAATGGATTGTTATTGTTATCTTTGTACAACTTATTATTAACTTATATTATGTCAACTTTCGACAGGTATAAGTAGAGAATTATAATTAAAAGTTTTTAATTAAAATTAGAATTAAAAATTTGCACGTTCTTTTATACTTTTATGACCAACTTGCAGGAAATACACGTATCGCAGCTTTTCGGACGTTTGCGATTTGCATGAGTTCGACCACTTTTATCTCTTACGTCTATACAGCAACATTTACATTTAGCGATTTGCATTAAGGAATTCTNTAAATTAAAGATAGGATATATTGAAATTAAATTTCAAAACAAATAATCAGTTATTTTTGGTATACGATGAGAATAACACAGATATATTAAAGTGAAGTCGGCCAGGTCACGAAAATATGGTTAATTCAAAAAGTTTGAGAATAATTCAATTTAGTAATATAATGTTATAGAGCAAAAAAATTTCTTTTTAACAATGGATTGTTATTGTTATCTTTGTTCAACATAATATTAACTTATATTATGTCATCTTTCGACAGGTATAAGTAGAGAATTAGAATTAAAAGTTTTCAAAAAAATTTGCACGTACATTTAAATTTGTATGTCTATACTTGTATGACCAACTTGCATGAAATACACGTATCGCAGCTTTTCGGACGTTTGCGATTTGCATGAGTTCGACCACTTTTACCTCTTACGTCTATACAGCAACATTTACATTTAGCGATTTGCATTAAGGAATTCCGGGTTTATTACGAGGGAAGAACACGAACTGCTATTTTAAACTACTAAGAAATAAAATAATCTCAACTAAAGTAGCTTATATAATATATCAACTTCCCACAGCTAAACTTTAAGTTACAGGCTTTTATAGTCAATGAGAAAAACGTATGACAACTTTGATGTAATCAACAGAGAATTAAATAAACATGGTAGAGCGCGTACTAAACTCGGGAATTCCACATGCGCGTAACTCCGCGACTTGTATGAGCGTGATACATAACCTGAAACATCATCTTGTCCAAAAAATGTACGTTCGGAAATATTTGTTCTACACGGTATTGGACGAAACATGAATGTGTTGTCTCTTAAAGCTGCGGCGAGACCGACAAACAAACAACCTCCATAGTGTGTATATTAAGAGCTTGACCGATAACCGAATGCCGCTATTTTTCCGTCGGATAACTACATTATTAAAACTTGCATATGAAACCCTCTTTTGAAGAAGTTTAATTTGTTAAATGATGTTTGACTTAAAAAAAGGATAAAAAAGTATTTTGACACAAGTTTATTTAAAAATATTTATAAATTCATATAGATTTAGTTGCATTTACTCCATCTTTACATTCATACAAATTTTATTGAGAAACAAGTATTTCATTCAATACTAAACTTTGTTTGCTATGATTGATTGGTGAACATTAACTAACCAGAAAACACCACTGTAGGACTAAACCATAACTACGCATACCACCACATTCCAGAGAACACAGACGACGTAACTAGTAAGCAGAGATGCCGCTACGAGCGCGTCTTTATGTAAGAGTCATCCTGAAAAATAGAGCATGTTTGAAAACTTGCCTCCAGCTTGGTGCGTGCAGCACGAAATAGTACGTAAAAAGGACCGTGTAAAAGAGGACATTAGGACTTGTCACGCAACATGTCAAAGAATGACAGTAGTTTACCCAAATTACCATGTCCCTCATTTATATGTAAACGTACCTTAATACAAACATAATTTATTAAAGATTTGTGGATGGTAAGATTTACATTTTTATTCTAATTTTATTATTTCATACACAGGTGATGATCTGGTAGGACGCGACTTTTATGGATCGATGTTCCACTACTATATACCCGTTGCTATACTGGTAATAGGAAATGCTGCATGCGTTATATTTGTCGCTTTTAAAATTCGTTTTCTGAATCAGGACCAAGCATTCCTGCACGCGGACAACGAACAAGGATCTTCAAACACTCAAGGGTACAGAACAACAGAAGTAAATTTTGTGTGAAGCACAATATTATTGAATATTANGGTACAGAACAACAAAAGTAAATTTTGTGTGAAGCACAATATTATTGAATATTATTAGTATTCGCCACATGACCAATTTCCGTAAAGATTGTAGATTTGATTGTTTAAAGACGATTCTGAAAGGGGCAAATGTACCTTTGCTACAGAAAATAGAAAAATCTCTCTAGACAACGCTAGACAATTCCTCGGTATGTATCTCTCGGAACCTTATAATCCTTTGAGAAGTCTNCTCTCTAGACAACGCTAGACATTTCTTCGGTATGTATCTCTCGGAGCCTTACAATCCTTTGAGAAATCTCTGGTATATGCCCCATCAATATCGTTCAACGAACATTTTTTTAGAATTTATTTACAGCCAACATTTTTACGCTACTATTTGAAGTAATTAAATTACCAATAAACAAATATTTTCAAAGATATTAAATTTTTTATTACAAAATATTTTGTTTCATATAAGAATTATCTATATCTTTACACTAATTATAAAGGATAAAAGAATTTTTAGCATTTATAAAATCGGTAAATAATTCTTCATTAGTTCTATGTAAATTTTCTGAATGTACTTAATCCAATAAGTTTCATAGTTGGTTGTGTACACTCTGCCAATTCTTCGTCTCATATCTTTTCTGAATTTAGACCACGCAGCTTCAATGTTTTTAGTCCGAAAGAAGCGATAAGCAGAATGTACAAAATTCTGTATATTCTTCTCGGTCAAATGACGGTATTCTGCAGCTTTCAATATCTGAGTGTTGTATTCTTCCAACCATCAGTTTATACCGAGCTCGATGGTATCCAAAATAGCAATTGTTAGAATTCTTTCGTTTCTTTGTGGCACCACTCGTAAAAAACCCTTTTTTGGAATTACTGTCAATCCCACCAAAAACACACCTTGTTTTCCTGATTTGTTCTATATTTTTTCCCTTGTTCCAAATGCACTTTTGTGAAATTCTAATGTACAGTTCCCTTCTTCCAATTTTGACTTGGGTTCTACCAACCAAGCTGTGCGCAGTTCGCAGATTTCGTCTAGAAACAATATCGTTTTTTGGAATATGTCGAAATCCAACCTACCACAGTAAATATACTTTTCGGAATTGGACATTTTGTATTCGAATAAAATATGAAATTTCGAACTTAAATGTCATAAATTTTAAGGTAGCATTAAAACAGAAGAAAAAGCGAAAATATTTTATGAACTCATTTGATATACTCGAAATGTAAAAAAAAAATTTAAAGAGCCTTGACATTACATTATTTTCTAGCGAAAGATGTATAAGATTTTACATTAAAATAAATAATAATTTCGTTTGTAATATATATTTTGTATTTAAGGTTAACAAGACAGTTTATGGAATCGAACGATTTAAGGTTGCTCCTTAACAACAACATTTAATGTAAAAAATGAATGTTGTATAACTTACCATTAGATTGAACTGCTTGAGTTTTTTCTCAGAGAGCACACATTCTTTGTTCCACTATCAATGTAAAACAAACTAAAAACTGAATCAAACTCATTCTGTTTACACTTCTGTTGCTCATAAACAAATTTTGCAAAATATAAATTTCACATTGCTTAAATTGTTCTCTTCAAAAGTTATTCCAAGACTGACTTTCTAACCTGTTTAAGCAAGAATAAATGTGTATTGAAATTTCTCCTTTAAAAGATTTCGATGCGGGCATATACCTGAGACTCGTCAAAGGTTTGTAAGAGTTCCAGAGATACTTTCCGAAGAAAAGTCTAGAGTTGTCAGGAGGAGACTCCCTATTGTCTTCAGCGCAAGTACGTTTTCCCCCATCAGAATCGCTTTAAAAAATTTGATATTTTTATATATCGTATTATGGCATTTATTATCTTATAAGTATTTCCCTCGTTTTTCGGTTTTTAGCTGAAATTTTATTGTGTTCTTTCTGGGGAGTGGAGTTTTGATTTGTTTGAAAATATTTTTTTTCAAATTTAGACACCTGTGTCGTTTATTTTTTGGCTTGTGAGATTTTGATTGCATTATTTTTATTCAAAAAGAGTTGTTTAGAGTTTGTTTTATAATTCATTATTCTAAAACCCTTTTTCCAAGCGGCCACCTCTTACAGGACACACTATACAGGAAAAAGACCCAATTTGAGTCCTTGCACTTTGTCAGTAACTTTTCGTCCACTAAAAAAGTTCAACTTCCTGACGAGAAGATCAAAAATTTGATCATCATTAAAAATTACTTCAGAATTCTAATCATTTTAAACACGATATATTTATATTATTTTATATTGATTTTATTGTTACCGATTTATGATTTTGTAGTTAATTTTACTTTACTTTTTATTAAGAATTTATTCTAGATTATATTTTTGCGGCTAATTATTCAGGCCAAAACGTTTTTAGTAAGAACAATATTTTAACTGTATTTTTTGTTACCTAAATAAGTTTTATTTCGCTAGATCGATGGATTGGTGTTAGACTATACTTTATTTGTATCACTAAGTGTTTTTCTGTCCTAACATTGTATATAGCCTGTGAGTTGATAATATATCTTCGTGTGTTTGTTGATTTGGATGTTCTCTAGGAACTTTTTAGAAGTTAATAGATTTCTTTCTGTTAATGTTTCTCATCTGCCAAGTCAGATATTTGCCATACTATTGCTAATATTGTTTCCTTAATGCTTGCAGTGCACTGATGTACTTGAAGTTGTTGTTAATGGCTGGTGTGTTGGAGTTATCTTTGGAAGTGGTAGCCATATCCCTGCGAATGAGAGAAAACAAAGAAAATACGAAAAGGATTGCCTATGTTTTTCGAATGTTGGAGGGTATTTATTACTTCACCATAGGAGCGACGGTTCTTGATCTTGGTCGGGCTATTGGGGTGCTGTGGCTGTGTACTGGCTGGCATTGTCGCATTCCAGGTAAGACTCTCATTAATACGAGGATAAATACTGGATCCACGGACATTGGGTGGAGGTCTAATAAATATTTAGGAGGATTGTTATTCGGAGTGTCCATCACACGGGGAAGAGTCACGTTCTATCATGGAGCGTTACTATGTTTTTCCTATCTGTTTATAAAGTAAATTTTTAGATGAGGGCTCTAAAACTCTTTTAGATGATAACGCATCTTAAGCATTTCCGCTCCCAAAAATACACAGACAATATTGAGCCATTCTGTCTAGTTGAGTGCACAGCTCGTCTGCATTTGTTTTGGAGTGTGTCACTTCCGTCATGATTTCGCGAATGTAGACGTACATACAACTTGAAAATAAATACTGGCAACATGCGCAATTTAATGACACGGGTGATACAATCAAACTATTCTGTACGATGATACGATGATTACAGTTTATTAGCTGGATTATTTTATTTACCTGGCTAGTGTGGCAGATACTACTTTCCTCTATCTGCTAGAGAAGTTAAATTTCATTCGGTTTTATATTTACCATTAATAATGTAAACAGGACATCTGAAAAGTGATAAATAGTACATCATAAAACATAATGGAGCTTTACGTAACTCATTTACATTTATCTGTGAATATTGTTTATTGCTTACCAGACACGTCAGTGCTGTCATATGTTAGGACTCATGTATTTAAATAATATCGTATTGAAATAAATCATTCATGTAGCTTCTTTTCTTGGTATAATTTGTAAATAGAATTAACTCGGAAAGAAATAGGTGAAGCAATCGGAAGAAAACCACATATCTTTTTTAATATGATACTTTATTTGTGTGATGTAATCTGTCTGAATACAACAGAAAAAGAACGCAAATTTTCTTTGACATTTGCGTATTAATATCTATGATTTTGATTTTTTTCTCTAAATCATAATGAGATTTTTTAAAAACAATTGCTTTGTTACCCTTGGAAGATATTTCAACTAATTATTTTGAAACATTAATTATTTAACTGATATCTAACTATTTTTATCATTAACTTCTGTATATTAGGATACATAATACGTATTTTACAAACTCTAATAATTTTTGACGAAAACATCGCTGAGAGTTTTTGCCTTTATCAATTCTTGACAATGGACTTATGAGGTTTCGAAGTCAGCAATGTTTTATCCATGCAGGTCAGGGAATTATCTCCGGTTCTTGCGTAGGGGCGACGTCTATTGAAATAAATAATCTCGATTTTAATGATTGAATTCTTACAATTTTTACACAATACGTTTTGAATAATCTGTAGTTTGATATTAATAAGGACTTCTGATTGAACTGTCTTGTTTTACTAAATACAAGTTTGTTGTATTAATGTTAATCGTATAACACGTAACAAACTCTTTTAATTGTCAGGAGTGTGCAGAAATGTTAAATCCATCTCTCATTTGGTGCTCTTAATCGGAATTGATTAAATTATCTTTAGCTTGTTTTCAGAGAGTAAATTTTTTTATTGTCCTGCACGTAGACATACGCAAATTCTTATTGAAGTTTTTAGACAATGCATTTATTTATGTTTATTAATTTTTTTTGAACCGACTCTGGAAAATATGAGTACATTTTAAAGCTCACAAGTACAAAATTTAACTGCAATGTACGATTACTACTTGCGGGGGCGACTCGCGTCGCAGTGCATAAGCACACTCACCTTCCACCTCTGGTGAAGCCGGGATCAAAAATGAAAGTAGAATACTCGGTTGTGGATGAAGTGGGTTCGTGGGAGGTTTCCCTGCATTTCATTTGCCCATCACATTATCATCATCATTATGATTTGCCCTCATGTCATTCATAAAGCACCCGACTTGGTGGTGGGGGGGTCGTCAGAAAAGGAATCGTACACCACCCTACGCGAACCAGAGAGGCAGCATGTCATCCTCCATCTCTGACTCTTTCAGTAAAGGACGTATTCTAAATTTGAAACAGAGTGAAAAAAGCTCACAAACAACAGGTCGAGGATGATAGTATCTGACGTATTATTCAGGTCAATAAATAGTTTTTGTAATTGCTAGTAGATGTTCGTGTAATCATAGAAAACACTTCAAAATTTATATGAAACAGAGAATGTTTGTTACATTCAATTTTTCGCGCAATTTAAATGAATTAGCGTATTATATTAAGCATCGTTCCTATCACATTCCATTAGCAATTGTTGTATACTTTGGACTCTTTGTGATGTATAGATAGATCTCTTTTGGATACGCTTCTGTTCCAGGTGATTGGCTGTTCTTGTGGAAACCCCTCAGGGAGCGATGTTTGCAGTTTTTGGGGAAGCCTTCGACTGCATCTCAAAATATAGCGTCTTCCAATATTCAGTTAGCAGAGACAACACATTTGTGACTGTGGGATCATTACTGTTTATATTTCTATGTCTCGCGGAGTGATGTCTTGTGGCCAGTGGCGACGATCAAAAATCAATAGGTGGGGGAAGGCAAAAAATAATTGAGGATTTTCATTTGCATGACATTTTCTCCATATTATCACGAAGTACGTTTTAAATACTTAATTAAATCATAGAAAATAAAATTGGTGATTACTACATCACGGACGGTGTGATATTTTAATTCCCAGTTTGAAAATGAAACTCTAATCATTCCTTGATAAAGTTCGTCCCCTAATCGCTGCCACTGCTCGAGGGAACAATTCTCCGCATGGGTGAAATGGAAGAGATTTTCCAGGGTATTTTGAATTACTCTTGGAATATATATTTTAAAAAGGGTATATATCTCCCATTTATTTGACTCCTTTAGGTGTTGGTAAGATTGGAAGCAGCCTTTCGGAATAAGTTTTACGTCTGCCATATCTTCTTTGGGGCAGTGTTCTGTGTCTATAGGTCATCATTTTAAGTAAACCAGTGGATTCTTCATCTACTGAATAGCTATATTTTATATTATTGTCTCCACATAATAACTTGCCGGAAATACAAGATATGNAAGATGCAGAATTTACTTTTTAATGGAAAATTAAAACTCCAGGGATCATCTATTTATACGTAAGAAGATAACAACTTCACCCATTTTATATATATGGGAATAATTATTACCGTTTTCATCTGTATAATGCCATTTGTATGCAGGGTAAAGCTTTTAATGCCTAATTTTAAGTTAGTATTGCTGTAATATAATTGTCATATTATAAAAATATAGTTTTCTGCTTACTGGATACTATTTTCCCACTTTCCCATATTGTCTGATTATTCTCGACCATCCAATCCTAAATATTTAGGATAATGAAGGGTTTTAAAAATGTTATTGTATAGAATGTATAAAATTATTTTTTAAAAGTCGAAATGTAAAATAACTAAAATATAACAAAGAAATACTCCTTATAATTTATTGTATAAATGTAATTTTCTAAACAATTTTTAAAATTTAGTTGTATCTATTATTTTATTCCATATTGTAATATGTGAAAGTCCATTTGAATTGATTTTCACGATGAAGGTAGTGATATGTCTACTAGGGATCATGAGAGATGCGTTAACAATTTATGTGTTCTTCTGCAATTTACTGAACGAATGATCTGAAGATGTACATTATGGAATCCTATATCTAAAAGTGAATGGTTGTGATTTGTGGATAACACAATCTATGTTGCTAATATTTGGATTACCCAATTAGCATCCCAATTTTCGTAATTCATAATAATCCAAATGTAATGCCAAACTTAACTGTATCCCTATACCATTTTGTGGGAGCCGCGCTTTTCGAATTTTCACTTCCGTCGCGTGATACGGCTGCACCATTTCATTAAAATTCTTGTAAAATCTAAACTATTCGTCGAAATTTTACGATTTAAAGATATTTTACTTGATTAACTGCACAAAACAAATAATCCATTAAATTTGATGATGATTGATTATTCTTTTTTAACTCACTTTATTAAATTGATGTATTTTCACACTCCTATTTTTAATAATGTTTCATCGATAATTAATGTTAATTTTTGCTGAAAAGAGCTCTAAACTCCTCGACGTTGGCGAACTTAATTTACGTCCCTGTTATAAAAAAATATATTTTGCACATAGACATATGCTCTCGGGAACGTTTTTGTAGAACTCTCTGAGGCAAACAATATAGCTATTCGTAGTTGTCACCTATCTCTAACTGTTCAGAAAGCAAAAGAGAATACGACTCGATTTTTTTTTTGATTTGATTGAAATTTATTATCAGAAATTATTTCTATCTTTCTTATCTCACGTTTTAAGATAGAATAAGTAGGGCGAAGTAATCTATGTTCATCATGGACATTTAAACTTTCTTTTTACATCAATTTCATTACGATATTTTCAATGGTTAAGTTGTGATCAAGTATCAAACAGACAGACAGACTTTCGGGTCACAAATTTATATATTTATTCATTATATAAAAATGTAATTTGTAGTTCTTCATTTTATGTCTCAGTTCATATAACTGTGGTGACAGGATATTTCATCCCCTGCAGCTTACAACCGCAGATGTAAATGTGTCTCGATGTGTCTAGTGAGTAATCTCAAACAGAACTGAGCATTTCTAACATTCGTCATATTTGTTCTTTGTAGGCTGAAACGAGAAATACATTCAGTAAAGAAGTAAGGATATTGCACCAATACTATACTCCACAGAATCTTAAAATGAAGACAGGTTTTATCAGTAAATTAAATAAAAGAAATCCGGAAAACAAAAATCCTAGTCGTAAAGAAACTACATCTGCCCGAAATTATATGACATAACTCAAAAATCAAGCTGAAACAAAAAAAATTACAAATCATATAAAAAACATAAATCGTGGAAATATTTCTATAATACATTAAATCCATAGGTGCCACGAATGTTCGGTTACTATTTGGATTCGGTATTTGGTCAAATAGTACAAAGTATTCGGCCGAATATCGAATTT
>NNCF01128169.1:153570-180123 GCA_002313205.1 Laupala kohalensis | reverse complement strand
ATATATATATATATATATATATATATATATATATATATATATATATATATATATATATATATATATGTGTGTGTGTGTGTGTGTGTGTGTGTGTGTGCGTGTGTGTGTCTTTGTGTATGTGCAACTTGTGTGAGCAACGTTGCCAATTTTCAGGATTTCTACCAAGTTTGAAAACTTTCGACAAGCTGTAAAGTTTTTTAAATTATCGTTTTATCCTTAAAAAGTATAGTTTGAAGAGATTAATATAATATTTTATTAATTAAAATTTATTCAAACGAAAAAATATAGTGACATGATATATACTGTCTAACAATCATTGGAGTAGTTCCTGAATTGCTAGCAATAACTTTCGAATGAAGTTCTTGAGACTTGAGCAATGAACGACATCTTGTGAAGTAGAGCGCTGTATCCATGAATGATAATTGACAACAGTGTAGTAGAGAAAGAATCGGAAATTTGTAATTCTTGATTAAGAGACCAAAAGAGGAAATAAGAAGTTAACATAATCATAAGTTAATTTAATAGGTAATCTAAAATATGATTGTGATTTAAGTGTATTTAAGTCTGAGCGGGAAAAATTAGGATTTTCCAACAACAATTTTTCACTACTAGGGAATTTTTATCGTTTTCGAACGGTTGCGTTGATACAGACAACACACTCCTTTTTCAAGCTACCCTGCACAACTTTTAACTTAGTCACAGGGGTTGCGGTATCATTAACACTATTATTAATTTCGAATATTGAGTTATTTTAATATTTACGGTTTATCAGCAATATTTTCGGGAAAAAATTCAAGATTTAGTAATAAATAAATTGTTAAATTTTACTATTACATGTATGTTTTTAAATTCTGTCGATATTATAGCAATAATCTATATCCTTTTATACATATTTCAGGGGGCGCATGACAAGGTTTTTTCTTGAAGTGGTGAAATGAAAGTGACTCTTGATTGGAACTGATGTGACAGTCTCTTGTCTGCCTCCGGAGGGAAATTAGTTTATTGACCTCTAAATTGTCATACGCAGTTTTTATTAGCTTTTCTATTGTAATTTTATTATTGGTAATATTCTTAGTATTAAAACTTGTTAAAAATCTTTAAATACGTACCTTGAGTATTCTCGTCGTGGGTTCTTTAGCGGATAGTCTGTCTAACACTCAATAGTGACAGACATATCTTAAGGAGATACATACATAGTTCCTCGTATTTCGTAAGTACGTGTAATATCGTTTTACGATATGGAAATATTTATATTCCCACGTTTAAAAATGGAAAACTCATATATATCACAAGTACGTTGATGCAAGTTGAAAACGCGCAATAATATTGCAGAATGTGTAGTAATATGCAATGTTTTCCCTTCACATATCACTATTTTATGGTACGTTCTCGACAGAAAAATGCTATAAATTTTTAAGTCACCTTACCTTGACAGAAAAATTACTCACCTAATCATACCAGTTCTTCGTTCAGTTGTTCATTTGTTAACTATCGTTCATTCCTTTTATTAATTTATTAACTTTTATTTATTAAATTCATTCCTTTTATTTTATTTATTATGACCACGTGGAGGACAATATGCTAATTTACGCTCAGGGAACCAGCGAGCGACCGTCCCATCAATTCTACTCAAAGGTCCTTTTGAAGAGGAGGATATATCAGTACTCCCCTAAGATAAGAATAAAAATAGTTAGCTATGTGTTCTAATACCAACAGAAATCCAATAAATTTATATTTAACAGAATAATAAATATTAAATATATTTATTGTAAAACAAAACAGTACAAACTGCGTATGACCACGTGGAGGACAATAAACTAATTTATTCTCCGTTAGCAAGCAAGGGACCATCCCATCAATCCCGATCAAGGGCCCTAAGGGAGAGGCGGATTCAAAAGTTTCAGCAAAAGTTCCTAGGTAAGATAAAAAGTTAGCTGCGAGTTATAATACTAATAGAATGTCAATATGTTTGTAATTTAACAGAAAAAATTTATATGTACAAGTTATTATCGAACTATAGATTATTCTGTGTGTAGTGTTTAAAAATCATAAGAGTTGAAAAAAAACTCACTAAATTCAGGATTTATTGTTACCATAAACACGCCCCTACACAAAGCCTAGAGAACCTATATAAGAAATCCGCCTCTACCCGAAGGAAAAACGGAGAAAAACCCGGGCCAGGATGGGGCTACAGAATTAATGTACACAACCGTGCCAAAGTTGAGTACACATAAAACTAAATTAATATGAGCCATAAGACAACACAATCATGCAAGAAAATAGTTTTTGAAATTGTTATAAGTTATTTAAAAAGTACTACAGCAATGGCGTGATAAAGCACAAGACGAATTTAATTTTTATTAAAATCAATAAATTCTTTTACATTTTAGAAGCATTGGTGCAGGACGTAGTTTTTAACCGCGGATTTGAAGAGATTCAGTTTCATAATATCTTTTATATTCTTGAGCAGGGAATTATATAAAACGATTCCCGAATGAACGGTCCTTTCTGGCAAAGAGTGGTTGACACTCTAGGGCGATGAATATTATTACTGTTGCGAGTATTGTGTTCGTGAACGAGACTGTTTCTTATGAAGCAAGGGTGGTGCTTCAGTAATTCCGTCTTAGCAAACCCGTCTGTTTCATAAATATAAATGCAGGGAAGTGTTAAGATATTTAATTCGTTGAATAAAGGTTTACAAGAGATTCGAGGGTGAGACTTACAAATTATCCGAACTATACTCTTCTGAACTCTGAAAATTTGAATACTCTGACCGGAATTGCCCCAGANCAGAGACAGGTAATGCCGTAACGTAAATGGTAGTAAACGTTTGCAAAATATACGCAACGGGAAATACGTGGACTAACTACGTTAAGTAAGATTCGGAATGCTTAACACACTTTGCTTAATTGGGATTGTCAACGTGACAATTCCATTTGAGGTTGTCTTGAATATGGACACCTAAGAATTTAGTATTCGTAAAAGATTTTAATTTTCTTCTGTTTAAAGAAAGAGAAACCTGGGGTAAAGATTTTGTGATACTATTGTGAAATGACATAGACACTGTTTTGTCAGTGTTTACAGTGAGGCGATTTGCATGGAACCAAGCCGAGACATTAGACAAAACTTTTGGAGCATTGGCATGTTTACAAAGTAAATTAGTGTCATCAGCAAAAATAATCATTTGGCAATCTGATGTGGATGATGACATGTCGTTCACATACAATAAAAAGAGTATTGGACCGAGAATATAACCTTGGGGTACTTCGCACGTAAGTGGCTTTGTTTCTTAAAGACAACGCTGAAATATTTTATTTTTAGTAAAAGATATTTCTACCTGTTGATATCTATCTTATAAATAAGAAATTAGCCATTGATGTGGAAGTCCACGAATGCCTAGAGAATGCAATTTGGAAAGGAGAATTCAGTGATAGATGACATCGAATGCTTTGGATAATATGGCGCTTGTAGTGGAAAAGGATTTCCTAAAACCGTGTTGATCGTCAGAGAGAATGTTATTTTTTAATANTTATAGAACAATTTTTCTAGGATTTTTGAGAAAGTGGGTAGTAGAGATATTGGTCGGTAATTTCCAATATTAAGTTTGTTTCCTTTCTTGTGTAAAGGTTTAACTTTAACTCTCTTAAATGTTGGGAAACACCCCTTCCGATAAAGAACTATTAAAAATATTGATGAATGGATTTAATATGACGTGGGACAAACATTTAACAATAAACTCGTGTATATCATATATGCCTGTTGAAATTTGTTTTTTATGAGCTGATGATTCTCATGACTTCATTGGCGTTAGTTTCAGAAGTGAACATAGAATTGGGTACGTGGGTAGATATAATTGGAGGACATTGATTTGGATATATTGAGTTCGTTATTTTACCAACTTCTGAGAAGTAAGAATTAAACAAATTTGCGATGTCCTGCGGATTTGGTACGATTTTGCCATTGTTTAGTAGAGAAATAATTTCTCCGCGATTTTCAGAAATTGACGTGTAATTTTTAACAATATTCCACATGGCTTTCATCCGGTTGTTCGATATTAGTACTTTCTGCAATAGTGGCTACAACAACAAAGCCATAAACAATGCCCTTATCCCTATCCATAATATTCCTACGGAGGATGTAGAAAACCGTGAATTCTATAAAACCGCTTTACTCCCATATGTTGAAGGAGTAACTGACAAGGTTGGTAAAATTCTCAAGAAACATGACATACGACCTGTCTACAGCTCCCCTGAAAAGTTGGGTAAATCACTTGTCAAAGTTAAAGACAAGTTACCACCTCTGGCGTCGGCTGGTATTTATTTCATATCTTGTAGTTGCGGTCGCGAATATATAGGGGAAACCGGACGAACTGTGGAAGAGAGAATGTGGGTACATATTAGTCATTTTAAGTACGGTAGGACAACCAAATCAGACGTGACCCTCCCTGCGATCGAAACAGGACATGACCTTAATCGAACAGTCTTAATGTTGATCATGGCTTGATCCTGAGTAGCGCCTGGATTTGGACACTAGCTCCCCCTGAGCGTTCTACCGCGCTCGGGCGCCAAGCGCAGAGTGACTCCACACCCGCCCTACCTGGTCCCGCTCCGCCCCGCGTTGGTTGGCCACCGCGCACGGCCAATCAGGATGATGTCCTCCCCCCCCAACCGTCGCGTGACTCGTTCGACCTCGCAGGGTACGACAGCGACTTAGGTCTGTACGACTCTGACATTGCCCTGAAGGCGGCCACAGCATGATGACCGAAACGTTGGTAGTTTTATCTACTAAGACGCGGATTGTCCCAGGCAAACAAGTTCATATTCTCAATGTATATGGGTGTAAGAAGCCTTTTTGAAGGTAATATGCAAAACACAAAATACCGGAGCATTCCACTCCCTCTTCATGGTTTACAAATCAGCAAAAAATGCTACACGTATTACTCGGTTATTAAATTATCAAATTATTCTGCATTGCTGAATGTTTTTATCTGTAATTATTAAGCTAATAATGCAGTATTAACAAGCGAAATTGTATTATTTAATTCTTCAAAATGTATTTGCTTTCATATAAATTTATAATTCTATTTAATGAAGACCATCCTATGTACAGGTAAATTTGCCCTGTTCCTTCATTGTAAACTTCGTTGAACAATGGATGTTCAATAAATTACTATTATTAATATTTTATTTATTTTTTCTGAAAAGGGGAAAAGTGCCTTATGCACCTCTTGGGATGATGTTGGATATCCCTGGTGTGTGGGACTCACACCTACTAAAAAAATCCTCTTTTCGTATGGCCGTACATCTCTCCCCGGGAACCATCGCGAGATATAACTTCACGGGGAGATAGGAGCTTTTACGTCTTCATTTTCTGTCGTTCTTCTTTTCTTTTCATTACCAAATGTAATACATTCTTCGATGGTACTCCACTTCTTCGCAGAGCATAGCATTTGCTCTACTATATTTGATAAAGAGATGTCCACTGTCAGTTAGTCTTCTCCTCTGAGTATGCCATGCTACACACACAAATATTGTATGCATGGTGTTGCCATCTTCGTCACCAAAAAATTCACATTTAGGGTCTTCTCTTTTAAATGCGACTTAATGCATACGGAGAGAACGTGGGAGAAGTAAAATTTACCTTTCAGTGACTTTTATTGAACCACAGTTCAGAAACTGGAGTCAGTTGATGAGTCCACCTTCCTTTGGTACCTCGATTTCATCCTTCGTGCCATACTGATAAGAGAGAGACGTTCGTCCCCGTTTCTTGATGTCTTCTTCCGTCGAGTTCAGAGGTCTTTCGCGAACGTCATCTGTGAGTTTAAAACCTTCACATCGCCCCCTTTACACAGCTTCCCCTTCCCTCGCTACCAGATCTGTAGGGGGAAGGCAACGCTGTCCGAAACTCCTGTACGCAGATTCTATCCTCAATGACAATCTTACGTGTGAGAACTTCACTCTAGTCGAGTGTATCTATAGTTTGTTGGCCCACACTGGAGCCGCGTACAACATTTTAGACTGTGCACACTCATGGTGCTCCTACATTGGGCATACTTCTGGCGAGGTTTGATACCGTTTCTCCTGCCTTGCCAGCCATCTTGCTGATGTGGGGTCCGAAATTTAGTCTATGGTCAATCTCCATAATCAAATAAGCAATTTGTTTCTTCCACAAGTTTGGTGGTCGGTCCACGGCGATTTTAGAGTATCGTCTTTCCATAACTAGTACGACCTCCGTCTTCTCAACAGCCATCTGTCATTTGCTGGCAAGCCATCTCTTCACCCTAACCAGGGTTTCACTCTCATTTCCAGCAGGTCCACTGAATCGATGCGGCAGAAAGCTAAAGAAAGAAAAAAAAAGAAAAAGAAAGAAGCGAAAAGAGAAGAAAAGCAAAGAAGGAACGAATGAAGAGTGAAAGAAGTAGGAATGAAAACAGAAAAGAACCTATGGTATTAATATGAGTTAATACATTTCAATTTGATTGGAATAAATAAAAGGGATTTGTCTTTTTTTATTTATTCATATCTAAAACGAGGTTTTCATATTATTGATCTCTGATTATTTTTTTAGGTTGCACGATTACTACGAAATTGTTATATCGTGGATAAATATGTCACTAGAAGATGTAATTTATTTGTTCCTTAAGTAGTTTTATATTATTTATAACTCGAGAATTAAACTTTTGTGTTACTAGTTCATATTTGAGACAGACGTTTTCTATATTTACTTAATTCATTTTCACATATATGAAAAACTTAAGAGAATCGCAAATTATATGAAATTACTTTCGACAATACACATCACTTGTAGGCAATGAGATTTGATTTCTTTACTTCACTGTATAAATATAAGAAATTATAGGAATATTTATAAGTAATTTGTGATTCGAATTATACTAATTCCATACGATATCTTGCAATTATATTCAAATTCTGTTAAAAACTATATTTTATCACAGTATTACGTTTTTTACAGAAACTCTAATATCTTTTACATTGCCTATGAAGACCTTGCGAGACAACGAATCTCGAGATGTCGTTTAAATATAGAGAATGGTAAAGTTTATTCAAGTCAAGAATATACAGAATATTTTTGTTATAGAAGTCCAAAATGTGTATAATAAAAAAATACAAAATATTTCTTTAATAGAGGTGTAATGAAATATTTTATCTCGTTACGATTTACCAGCGGTACTATTAGTCTTCCAAATATGGGCGTCTTCCAAATATGTTTCGAATAGACCTACGATTGGTCGAACAAAAGTTCCCCAGTCAAAGGGGAAGGAGGAGGAGAGAGGCGTTGCAAACTTAACAAATCCAAAACTGCTCAGAGCGTGGGACTTAGAAAAATAAATGGGCCCTTTATTGTTTTCAGTAGTGTGCCTGCTTCTTCACAAGAGCCTCTATTATATATTTCCATTGCGCAGAGTTAAAGTAATCCCTCTAGTTGTTGAAGGATCAGACTTTGAAAGAGTTTTCCCATCGCGTCGAGGAGACAGTCTATATGAGGACGGTATATCTAAACGTTTGTGAACTTTTCGTAGGAGAACTAATTTCTGCCTCTTCCAGTTTTCACACAGAAACCCGTGTTTTAAACAGAGATTGAATACCTTCAGTAAACTCTGTGATCACAACCTTCAAGACTTCATTGGGTACATTCCATCTATTATTTTTTTTGTTTTTTTTTGTGGGGCTTTAGGGCTCGTCAACATCAAAGGTCATTAGAGCCCTTAAAACTTGTACAGGTAGGGAAAATGCAGTTACGCACTAGGGAGAGCCAACATGACTCTCCCCGCGTGTGGGACTCGCCGAATGACTCAGCCATACCCACTAAAAACCCTCCTGAAATACAACTCAAAACTCAAATCCCGCCATATCTCACGACTTTACTTAATAACATTTTTTAAAAAAAGAAGAAGAAGAAGAGGAAAGAAGAAAATGAACGATACCCTAGCCCTCGCAACCTAGTAGCGTCGGGATCGAAAAGAACAAGAGGTGACCAAGGAAGGTCAGAAAAGAGAAAGGAAGGAGCATGGCACAAGTAAGTGCATTCCATCTATGCCCGGAGATTTACCAGTTTTTATTTTCTTCGATGGCCGTGTCAGTTCGCCTAAGATGAACTCATCTTCCTTATTAAATCGGTAGCCTTCAGGGTGATCACGAAACCAAGGTTCTCTCCCGGGGAAGAGCTCGTGAGTTATGGTTTATACCCACACAGGGTTTTCCAGTCCGGGAACTGGTTTTGTGACTTTCAGTTTCTTCGTCACAATTTTAAAAGCCTTGTCCCGTAGGTCGTCTTCAACTTATTCAAGCAGTTACTTCCAACATCGGGTCTTGCTTATCTTGATTTCTCGTTGCAGACCTTTACGAGAAGCCTTGTAGATGTCTCAAAACCTCTCGTTCGTTTTTGCTCTTGTAGCGAGTCTTCTGTTCTTGATGCACTCTTACATGAGGTCGGCTGAGTCCACCAGTATACGCCTCGTTTCGAGTTCGCACCTTTTCGCTTGGGCATTGCTGCATTACAGGCATCGGTAATTGCTTTCATGGCAACTTTGACTGATTTTCCTTTCGTCGACCAGATGCGTCTCTCTTGATACCTCGATTGGTGTCTTTGCCTCCTCAGCATTACGTTTCTTCGTGTTCCAGTCATGTTTTCTTCTTCCTTTCAACTGTGACTTCTCTCTTATTGTCGAATATTCAATGTTCATTGATCACTCAGTCTCTTCATATCTTCAGGTTCATACTCTTCAGATTTCGAGCCGCCTAGCAAAGTTGGCTGAGATTATCCTCAGGTCTATAATTGGCGAAGCGTCACCTTTTACAATAGAGAGTTCGCACCCTGAATTCAAAACGAACAAACCGTTTTTGGTGATAAATTCGTACAATATATCATCCCTCTTGTCTGAGTAGATTTTAAGCTGTTTGATGCTATTAAACTGTCTTCCAGCATGTCGATAATAAGTATTTTATATATTAAGTATTTTAGATACCTTTGATGTTTGTATTATTGGTATTATCAATTTTGCTGGAAAAGGTGTCATGTTTTTCTATAATTTATCCACATTCTGAAAAATCTTTCAAATTTGTATAAAAAATTTATTTATAATTCATAAATAGAATTTATTTCGGCTCAAGGCGTAGAACCCAAGGTTTCCAAGTAGAAAGCAACAACACTAACTGAGCCACCACAGGGGCTTCCTGGGTTTTTTATTAAATGTTTGTTGTTTTGTTTTTTTTGGTAATACAGCTAAAATGCTAGGGACCGTTAAAAGCAGGATCCATGAAATGCTGAAGAAATTAAGGTACTTAATGAGGGTCTTTTTTCTAATAATTTATGTTACATTTCCAATGAAGTGTAGTGTTATAGGTGCTTGATTAAGTTTGTCAGTTTGTAAAAAATCAAATTATTATTTTTGGGAATTACTAATTCATTGGCTGTGAATTGATGGTTTTGTAGTTTGTCTGTAAAGTTTGATATTTATTATTGCGTAAATGTGCTTTATTACAAAATTTGTTTCCTTCTTCACAAAAGAAGGCTTCATTATGCACATTTTATGGAAAGTACACAGTACAAATCCTTTAAACCCTAAGAAAAAAAATCAAATTTACAAATAAATGTAAATCATTTTTGTATTTTATTGAGATTGCTTGAAATCAAATTTATGACAAAGGCACGAAAATTAAATTAATTTACTACTGATATTAAATTTACGAATTAAATTTATTATACGTAATTCGAGTGTAAACTGAGAATTGAAATTTTTCCCCTATTAATTACACAAAAGCACTTAATAAATGGTACTTTGGTACATTTCAGTACCTGTTCAGAAGGAAAAAGAAAGGTTTGGGCGGAATCATCAATGTAACAAATGGCGGGGGTTGTCATCTCCCCCTCAGAATTTTCAGGAACCACGTAATGAAATGAAAAAGAACGAAAAGAGAATAGGAACAAATACCCTCAAATTTATCGTACAACTGGCCTACAAATTTATGTGCACGTCTAACGAACGCTAATTTTATTCATATTTTGAAATAACCGTCTGCAGTCCACACCGGTTGAGAAATATCTGTGGAGCTACCAGTTTAGAAACTTTGTAAGGGGTCACGTTTCCGCGCGCTTATTGCAGAGATGAGAAGAGTATTTATTACACCTTGACCCCTTCCCCTTGCTCAAAGTCCTGGCTACGCTCTAGGGCGCCAGGGCAAAGGTGTGTCTCATGTCGGAACCTGCACCTTGAGTGACGTCACTGTGAGGATCTGGACAGTATCTGCGCTGTTCAAGATAATATTTTCCGGCGGACGGCGATTTCACTGACACTTGAGACACTTCAAATGGTCATAACATTCTGTAAATAATTGTACTTTTGAAGATTGGTTTGAGTATTATTGTGGACTATATAAAATGTTTTATCCTGTACCTAATTAAAAATATAACAAAAATACAAGTAATTTTCATTTCATTAATTATTTGTCACATGAAAAGTCTAATTGTCATGAAAAGGTTAGTTTTGGGAAAGCATATATAGTTTAAGTGGAAGATGTAGCTAATGAAATAAGCATTTTATTTTATTCACAGACTTTCCCTTGCTTATTCAATTTTTTCTGTAAATGGAGGTTGAATTACAGACCAAGTAATCTCCGTATTAGTGGGGCCATAACGACAGGAATCTTCTGCTCGCGAGGCAATATGGGCAGAATCTAATTTAATTCATGGAATCCTTTTCTCCTATTTCTTACTAATTCATTACACCCTAATATTTTTTATCCATAAATCAACCTTAACTCCAAATGTTCCCCTTTAAATAATTAAGTCAGAGAGAATTTGAGTTACATTTTATAGTATCAAGATGGAACGACGATTTTTCGGAAATCGATATATTTACTATCGACGTATTCCAAAGGACGCTCCCCGTTTCGATTTCGAAAATATAATTTCACCCTCCTAACACTCCAGAATTGAGAAAAGGCCAATAAATAGTATCTTATGTCACGCAATGTTACATTCCAGAAAGGAGCTACAGAATTTAGTACCAAATTAATATTAGAATAATGTCTAATATTAGGTTATTTTAATCTATTTTCAACAATTAAGGTAAATTTCGAATAATAACTATTCATCTTCGCGTACGAACCATGTTTCTAAAGCTATAATTCTTAACTTGACCCCTAACCTTATACACAACCTACTTGATAAAGAATAAATGAGATCTGTGGAAACTGATACCTAAACGAATATTCTTAATTGTAGCCGTAAGATAATGGAACGGTGTTCAAATTTCGATTTAGACCATGATCTTTGCTTCCGAAAACAATAGTCCCAAAACGATTCGATGCTCACGTGTTCAAGTATTTACATCCCCTTAGAGACAACACGGTTACACAACAATTTTCTGAAAACAAAGGGACATATTAATTGGTTTCTCTTCTCTAATATTAACTTCAGTTAATGAGAATTTAGTTAATTAGAATTTATTTAATATACCGGATTGTACTTTCAGGTAAGATATCATCTATTAAGGTTTTGGGAAAGGTGACTCTTCCGAAGTTCTCAAATGTGTTTTGGGTTTGTAGAGGAAGGAGATGGCGAAAGTTGGAATCAATGGTTTCGGGCGAATCGGACGTCTCGTTCTCAGAGCCTCTCTACAGAAAGAATGTTCGGTGAGTAATTAAATGAATGCTTATTAAGGTAAAGTTAACATAGCATGTGCTGTAAGAAGGGTAGTAGTAATAGGTCACATATTGTAAATGACTGGAATATTATTATATACATTCCACGTATGTTTCTAAGATGTTGAGATCCGAGATCATATTCGGAAGGTAACGACTATGAAAGGTAGATGTAAGCGAGGGCGGATACAGATTAATTTTTTAGGGGGGTTCATAACAGAAGACTAAGTCTTGGGAATAGCACGTTCCAAACAACATCTCAATCTCAGAGAAAAATTGAAAATTCTAAAGTAAAATGTAAGTTTAGGTCATTTAAGTGTTAATTAATAAGCGGTACAGTAACACATTACTTTCGAGATTATTTTTAAAATTTTGTGCGACAGGGGAAAGTAATAGGTGCAAAGAAATTGTGATTAAAGATGAAAAAAAATATTCGCCTTTTTAAGGTACAAAAACATTTAATTTTTCAAGGACAAGAACAAAATTACTGGTGAAAGATGGTGCTGAAGCTGCGGGTTTTGAAAAATTAAGTATAAGTGTTGTGTACGACTGGGACTTTTCCTCTCTATTGAACCCATAATTACATGCATCATTAATTCTTGAGACATTGGCTATGGCCGAGTGGGAAAAAAATCATTTAAACAAAAAATGTTCAAAATTGCCCCAACATGAAAATAAATTGAAAAAATTATTTTTTGCAATTTTAATCGGAGCGTGCAATAAAATTTTCTACGCAAGATAATACGACTAAAAATCCAATTTCTTGATAACAATATACCAAAGCACTAACTCCAAGTACCTGAAAAATGGTCTATGAATATTGAAGTATGGGTTTTTAATTAAAACATCATGTTAATAAATCAAGCTCCAGTTCATTTACAATTTCTTTTTGATTTGATGACATATCGGTGTCTGGACGGAACATGAAATTTGGAATGACCCGAAGATTGCAACTAATGATTTTGTTCAAACAGCAGTTAAATCGTATTATTTTTAAATAGCAATAAATATGCTCAGAGAAATTATTCACGAAGAGAGCGGATTTGGTACTCTTTAATTACGTATCTTCATAAATTTTTATCACGAATTTTGGTCGGATTTTTCGTGTGAGTACACAATCATTCACTCTAACGCTACAAGAAATACTAATAATTGAATTAAGGACCTATATTAAACCTTGAATGATAAATCATTTAGCAACAGAGCAGCATGGAAACACAAACATATTATGAAAAACCTCTTCTTATAGAAAATCGGACTTATTAATTATAGTGAGATTCTTACCCGAGAGGAACCCCTCCCGAGGGAACTAAAAATGTTTTAATGTATTTGGATGAATGATAAATATTATTGATATCGTCTCTAGGCGTAAGTTGAGAAGGCCAGATGTCATACCGGAGGGATTGTAAGGTAATATTTCTGTTTACGTTGTGAGATTTACGTAGACCCTGGGAGAGCGGAAAATTCGAGGATGGAACCTAGGTTCGTCAAAAATTTCAGAAGATAATAGTTTACTCGAAGCCGGAGAATTTTCATAACCTTCATATAAGTCTATAAATCAACTTTGATCATAAAATTATGCTCTATGTAGTTTTGATTTGGTACAGTTTATTTTTTTTCGTTCAACAGAATTATTCTGAAACTGATACTTGAGGGGGAGGAGCTTCAGTCCCCCTAAGCCCGCCCCCTCTCGTGGGTACACCCCTGCGCGAAAACACAACCACCATTCTCGTCTGAAAACGACTCCCATGAGCGTATCATGTCATTCACATCAACACCCGCACTCACAACCATTATGGCACTACAACTTTGCCGAACTAAGTACGGCACGTTGTGCGTTGCTAAATCGTTTCTACGAATGTACTGCAGTACTAATTACTGATTAAAAATCGTTCAAATGTGTCAACCTTCTTGAAAATCATAAACGCTTTTGCGCAACTAAAATCCCGTTCTCTATGGGATTTAGGGAGGGGGGTCATGACCCCCTTGACTCCCCCCTAGTGTCCGCGCCTGTATGTAAAGACATTCTTTATGATCTACTATTCAGCATGTCGATGAATAAAGCTACTGCGTCTAGTGGTAACAACCAAGGTAGCAACGTGTACTGGAACAACAACCTTGTTTCTCTTGGACATAGTGACAGGGTCAAGTCGATTGATGTGACATGTCATCCGACGTTATCTAAATTAGAGACCTAGCGATAAAGAGAGAGGGAGTCTTGAATAATAGGACTATTCAGTCATGGCAAATGATTAGTATATTAATCTCTGTCAACTTACATTTTGGTCTGTTAGCGGACTGTTACTGTTTGGTCAGTGAGCTTGTTAGTCAGACTGTGAGATCTGTTTCTCTTGGTGAGCCATCTTACTCGGGGACTGGCTACAAACTCATACGTGAGAGTAAAGTGAGAAATTTTTGGAAAGTGATCTGAGCTTCCACTAAAGTGAAAGTAAACCGGCTTCTAGACCACGAACAATGGCCCCGTACCTTGTTTTTAGATTATCTGGTGCAAGGAAACAAATTTGTAAGAACGATTCGTCAAGGTTTTGTTAAGAGATGTAAGTTAACGCAGGAGGAGGTAGTTCTCAAGAGCATTGAAGGATAAAACGAGGGTATCAACCTCCAATCTTATCACTTACGTGTTTTAATATTACTACGATTAATAAAAATTAACAAGAAATTACAATAGAACGAACATTGTATCAATTCTTTTATTAATATTATAATAATTAGTAAATTTTGGGATATTTTAAAGTGAGCGCAAACGCTTTTATGAAACAGTTATTGAAAAGGGGATAAAGTGTAATGTGTATGCCTGTGTGAGGGGTATTTTCTTGAACAACGCATTCAACGATGAAATCCATTATTTAAAATATAACAATTATAGAGAAAAAGATTTTTCAAGAGTAGCAGAGGAAAAATAAAATTTCGAGACTGAAACACATGCGCGAGAACGGCATTCGCAAATCTCGCTTACGTAAGGTGCACTGTCAATTTTGAGGATTCTATAATCAGTTTCACCAACATATCTATTTATTACTTACTTAGTGCTATTGATGAAATGTACCTGTGGATTCGTTTTATTTTGCAGGTGGTGGCTCTCAATGATCCCTTCCTCGACGTAGATTACATGGAATATCTGTTCAAGTATGATTCCTCTCACGGCAGATACAAAGGGGATGTACAAGCTCAGAATGGAGAACTAGTGATTGATGGTTCGTGAAAATATCTATCTAAACTCAATACAAAATATTTATCCACCAACAAATATGTTTAAACAATGAATGTCGTGGTGTATTTTAAATGTCACAGTAGATTATGTTGTTACTAAACATAATATGCAGGTACGAATCTTTAATAATAGTGCGTTAATAATAAATGATATTGCGTTTGCGACTTATTTAAAATATAACAATTATTGAGAAAAAGATTTTTTAAGAGTAGCAGAGGAAAAATAAAATTTCGAGACTGAAACACATGCGCGAGAACGGCATTCGCAAGTCCGCTGTGTTTTACGGACTAAGATGTTAAAACTTTGGCTTTTGCTTGTGAACCTTATTATTTCAAATATATAAAAATAGGTGGACTTTTATATATTTAAAACGAATTATTAAAATCCTCCCTTGAAATATAAAAGCAATTTTTCGATTAAGAAAGGGATCAATACTGTCGATTTCTTCATTTAGGATTATATTTGTACTTTTTTCAATTTAAAGATGTATTTCATGGGAACGTAAATTGCTAATTGACAATGCAAATTTGAAGATGAGACGCAAAATATTTACCCACAGAAATAACTACGAAAAATTTAAAAAAACTGTTATAGAAATTTATGTCATGTATGTACTGTGTTTTAATGCGATTAAAGAGAGAACTCTATGTTCGCTGAACACGAGAGCAATGCCGCAGGTATTCAGCGAGTACGAAATAAAAATTTACTGAACCATCAGAATATACATTAAAGATAGGTGAATATTTACATAGTTGATCCGCGGACGCAGTAGAAGAAATTAGAGCCCCTTAAAATACAGAGGTGGGAATAGGGCTCGTTAGCCAGGTTTCTAATAAGTGAAATATTGTGTATTCCTGTATTCCTATTGCTGTTGTCAGGAGTATAAGCCCCCCAGGGGACTTACATCTAGTAAGTACGTGTTTGGCGAACACGGGGCCCCGAGCTGAGCCTGGCATTACTCCCACTTACTTGTGCCATGCTCCTTCCTTTCTCTTTTCTGACCTTCCTTGGTCACCTCTTCTTCTTTTCGATCCCGACGCTATTAGGGGTAGGGTATCTTTCATTTTCCTCTTTCTTCTTTTTTTTAAATGTTTTTTAGTAAAAGGCATGAGATATATTGGAATTTGTGTTTTGAGTTGTAATGCAGGAGGGTTTTTAGTGGGTATGGCTGAGTCTTTCGGCGAGTCCCACACGCGGGGAGAGTCATGTTGGCTCTCCCTAGTGCGTAACTGCATTTTCCCTACCTGTACAAGTTTTCAGGGCTCTAATGACCTTTGATGTTGACGAGCCCTAAAGCCCCACAAAAAAAAGAAAGAAAGGAGTATAGGGCTTCCGTGGATGGTTTATACCGGATTCGATTTGTCGACATCCTTTTTACTTCTATCAATATTATTCCTCCAATCCATAGGCAATATTTTAAAAAATCGTTTCTCAATTGCATACCCACCAAAAGAGTTCCAAAATTGCTTTATTTTTTTGTCTGGGGCCAATGAATATTTAAAATGGTTCTCAAACCACTATAAAATATGTTGAAGTTTCATTTTGATTTCGTTATTTATTGCCCTTGTTTCTGACCCGTATAGAAGAACCGGTAAAACAAGAGTTTTAAAAGTTTTATAATCTGTCTATCCATATTGCATAAGTTTGCCTTGTCATTTCTAGATTAACATATTTCAGTATTGTTTGTTTATTTTGCTTTCGACATTGACGAAGTTACATTTTGATTGAGTTGACCCTGTGCTGTCAATGGATTGTGAGATCTTGCATCTTCTTCATTTTAGCTATGTTTATGCTCAATCCAGCTCCCTATGGGATTTGACACAACCGTTTCTTTTATTGCTGAATTTGTGCTCTCCGACAGATATTAGTATTTTAGTAAAGATTTCAAAATCATTTTCCACCTCATCCCTCTTTCCTTATGAGCAGTTACTTGTCTCATGATGCCATCTAGAACTAGACAGAGGTAAATGCATCATTGCTGCTCACTATTTGTTACTATGAAGAGCTCAATAAATTTTCCTCAAAGTTTGGCGTGAATACTCATAGTACATAGCTGTATTATTTTATTTATATTTTTCTGAAGAGTTTTTGCATGATTCTCCGTATGTATTCTTATCTTAGATATTCAAAGTCTTATTCATAGCCCACCAACATTATTTATAAAGCCATGCTCGTGTTTGAAATATTCAATACAATGCAAGTGTAATAATCAACTATCATTTTATACTAGCTTAACCCTTGCGATTTCATTGCACAAGAAAATTGAATGAAACTGACGTTCTGAATCTTTAATTTGATTTAGGTCATCTTTCACTACTCTTTCTTTATCTACCGGGTACTTGATAAACGCGTATCTAACCGAGTTGTTACTAACTCGGTAGCAAATCGTTCGACGGGGCTAATTTTGCGAAAATTGACGATGAAGTGAGTACGAATGATGCGAACAAATGGCCAGGGTTACGGTTTGTTTACCTAATAGTAGATACTGCCACGCAAAATACTACAACGCAAGCTTTTATTTCGTTGAGAAACGGACTGAAACCGAATAGGATTAAAACCGAAAGAAACAAACGTTAATTGAAAAATAATAATAAAAGCACAGCCTAAAACCGTAGTATAAAAACATCAAACACTGTAATCATCCAAATTGTATACCTCGGGTGACATTGCCATAACAGAAATTCATTAAATAGGCTTTAGCTATTTGGTTTTAATTAGTGTATCTCTTAACTAATTTGAGAGCTTTTTTTACATTTATTTTCAAGATCATTTACAGTAACTTATTTTTCCCCCAAGGAATGAGGTAGTCGATGTGATACAAAAAACAACAACTAACTATCCTGAATGATACCCAGTTTTTTTTTTCAAAAATAATGTATTGGCAGGTTATTTGAAGTTCACTCACCTCCAAAATGCTTACCCGGTCACCTATCGGACGGTTTAAGTTACTTCTTCTGTTGTGAATCTATCCAACGGATAGTGCATGATGAAAGACAAAATATTCTTATCGGACAGATAAAATATTAGAGTGAACTTGAACCCCATGAACGCTGCCAAAAAACGCTATTAGCAAGACGATTTTGTTTATCTGAATAATATGACAGACACTACTTTACGTCATATGCTAGTTATAGATAAGTCTCAATTCGGTTTCACATTTAGCATCAACAAAATAAATAGGACATCAAAACTTATAAATGTGCGTGATAATACGCAATGGGGCATCATGTTAATCACAATTCCCTATGAATATTTATAAACTTGGTCAGACGCATCTGCGCTGTCAGTTTTTAGAGCTTACGTAGCCAAGTTACGTCCTTTTCAAATGAGTCAAGTAATGTCTTTTCTTGATGAAATTTTTAAATGCTTATATCTCAGAAAGGAAAACATGAATAATAAGAAATATGAAATTATAGGAAACCTCAGACACGTCTTTCAATGCTCTAACGTAACAGTACTACATTGGTGAGCTTTGCTCTGTTCGGTTGCGCAGAAGAGGAACGAAAGAGTTAGGGGAAATTTACATATTAATGTATTTAATGATGTCATATAGTAAGAAATTATCAGTAAATGGTGTTCTATTATATTTCTTTCTCCGTAGGAAAGCATCACGTTAAAGTCTTTACTGAGAAAGAACCAAAATCCATCCCCTGGGGCCAAGCTGGAGCAGATTATGTTGTGGAGTCCACGGGGGTCAACACCGCATCTGCCAAAGCTTCTGTAAGAACATATAATTCCACCTGTTTATAGAACAGTGCTTGCATAGTATAAAATATAATCTGTAAAAGTAGGAGGATGTTGAAGGTTGAGACGTGAGACCGAAATAACCGCGGTGCACCGGATGGAGGAACAGTGATGAATGAGTATTATTTTGGTTTCCAGGTCCTCGGTAAAGCCTTGGTCAGGACTAAGTCGGGTTAAAATGTGACAAAGATGATTTTAAATGCCCCCTTAGATTGTCTCTGGTATATAGTGCGAGGACTAGTCTGCCCCACTGGAAATAGCAGGTAGTTGCGAACTACAATGGAACAAAAACGCAATGTGTATTTCACCTATAATCCACCCTTCCCCTGAAAGGATATTTACTTGTGTTTGTGTTGAAGGGTAATG
Source organism: Laupala kohalensis (assembly GCA_002313205.1). NCBI lineage: Eukaryota > Metazoa > Arthropoda > Insecta > Orthoptera > Trigonidiidae > Laupala > Laupala kohalensis. The sequence goes on along the minus strand of NNCF01128169.1, from coordinate 161,118 downwards.
CAGCTGTTCCTCTTAAATTAAGTAAAACGTGTGTGGTAAAATCTTTAATACTTTTCCCGCAATCTTCAATTGCCATGTCACATTTTCCTATATTCACAATGCTACATTGAGCAATATTCCGCATATTGTATCTCGATAACTGTGATGTAACATTTCCTTAAATTTTGACTATTAATCCAAGCGTATAATTTCTCTGGATACCTGAAATTTGAGATCTATGTCTAATAGAGTGATTCATGAAAGAATTCCAGTATACAATGTCTTGACATTATCTTCGACAGGGTCACTTGGATGGAGGATGTCAGAGAGTTGTCATCTCCGCACCGAGTCCTGATGCGCCGATGTTTGTTTGCGGAGTGAACCTTGAAATGTACGACCCCAACTCCAAGATTGTGTCAAATGCTTCTTGTACGACCAATTGCTTGGCTCCGGTTGCCAAAGTTTTGCATCAGAATTTTGAGATTGTTGAGGGATTGATGACCACAGTACACGCTTGCACGGCCACTCAGAAGACGGTCGATGGACCATCTGGGAAGGTTAGTAATCGTGACATCGAACAGAGAAGTTCTAGTAACATACGTAAAAAGCTGTTAAATCTGGTGGTCAAGAAACAATCCACTAGATATGTAAGTTTTTAAAGCTATCGATTAATCAATCAATTTATTAATATAGTGACCAGAATAATATAAATAATATAACTATTTATCTTAAATACTTGATATGTTGTAACTAGAGTATTTGTAGCTTGACTGCTTTGGGCCGATTTTACTCTTACAATTTCGAAGAAACTCAAACCGTTTACCCTGTCTGGTATGGTTTAATATATTTTAGTAATTGAGTGGGAGCTGACAAGACAAGGTTTTTGCATCATCGTACTAGTGTTCGTGTAGAGGCAGGGTTTAGCGTCTTCAGACGAATAGCTACCTTGACCCGGACAAGACCAAATGTTTGTGATTTAATGCAATAAAATGTATCTTAGACTCATGTCGGGGACTTAAACTACAGCGTAGACAATATATCAGAACATCTATCGAAAACAAACACCATGTAATTCCGATATGGATGATGGATCAAAATCACCAACAACCTCTATTTCTTCATTGTAATATATGATCGAATCATTCATATGGTTTTCGTATTTAAGCTTTCTCTTCAGTACTTATGACGAGATAAATATTACCACGTAGTTAAACTAGATGCTCAGTACTACGAGATAATCTGATACAAAAATTATGACATGTTAAGACATGGAGTAACCACACAATATTCAAAAGCAGAACATGGACAATATATTTACAATGGGACTTTCAGACAAGTATAATGCATGGTTGTAAGGTGTGGTTCATTGAACAGTATCTCGGAATACTTTACGTTGCACATTCTTCGATGCGTTTTATATATTAATATCAGCGTGTAATGGAATCAATTTTTAATAGTTATGGCGTGATGGCAGAGGAGCTTTCCAGAATATCATACCTGCATCCACGGGAGCCGCCAAGGCTGTAGGCAAAGTGATTCCAGAGCTTAATGGGAAGCTCACAGGCATTGCTTTCCGTGTGCCCGTACAAAATGTGTCTGTGGTGGACTTGACAGTCAGGTATGACCATTACACCTATTAAAAATTCATCTTCGTACTCAGTTTAAATACTCAGTTTTTTACCGAGGGAAAGATTATCCTTAGGTTAGGGACTAAATGCTGCGTACAATGACAGCATTCTCTGCAGGGCAACATAAAAAGTATTTTCTTGGCAGAAGAAACAAAGGGGGTAGCATTCGGTGGGAGCAAATGAACGGCTAGAAAATGGGAATTCTCCGATATTACATATAGGCGAGTGACCGCTCTTCACTCGGCAAATTACGTTCTTTATTAATTTAGCAATTTGGTGAGGATTTGTCACTACAGAACGAAGAGTTCGCCGACAATTTCATCAATGGAGAAAAATTGAGTGAATTAATTGATCGGATGACATAACCTAAAAGTGCATAGATTGGGAAAGTGTGTTTAGCAACTTGCCTGCATTAGTATGTCTGCGTTTTGTACCCGAACGAATTTTCCTTGATGCGTGCGCTTTTCCATTTCTGTGACCCTTTTTTGGGCACTAGACATTTTCGAAATAAGTTGCGGTCATTGTAACTTTTTATAGATTTACATGTGACTGTCAAAATGTCTCATTATACTCATTCTTGTGTACATTCGCCTGTTGTTGACTCGTTTAAAAAATATAAAAAAACTAGAGAAGATATAATGAGCTTCGTAGGCTACACCATGGGAGGTATATCGAAATTGTTCGAGCCGTTTCTTTTAATGCCACCAAAATGATTGTTTTTAGTCGTATACGATAAATACACAATATACGTTATAGTGGGACCTAAACCACACATAGCTTAGACGGTACATTTAAAATGGACGTTTTATCTCTTAAATTAATAATATTAATATATCGTACTATATAGCAAGAAAAACGAACGCTTTCCCTTTAAACGTTAAGAGAACGCTTTAGGAGTTCTACGGTCGGTATTTATTCTTGTGAATTTAATTTCGAAATTTTATGTCTGACTATTATACATAATATATATTATTTGATATTTTAGTAACTGTTCATAAAGATCATTAAATATTTTATATAATAAGTTCGTACATATTATAACAATTTGAGATTGAACATCATATGGTAACACTTCACAGTTAAAAAGACTTCACAAATACTTATCTTCGATCACTGTGTGTCTCTCAAATAATAAACTTAAAAAACCTTTTGTGTACTTGAGGTCAATTTAATGGTGTTTTTACTCTTCGTTAATAGGACTGGCAAACCTGCTCCGTACGACCAAATTAAGCAAAAGATGAAGGAAGCGTCCCAGAGCTCCATGAAGGGTATCATGGATTACACAGAAGAGCAAGTCGTCTCGTCCGACTTCATGACTAGTTCCTTCTCATCCGTGTTCGACGCCGCTGCAGGAATTCCTCTGAATGATAATTTCGTGAAAGTAATTGCCTGGTACGTAATCCTCATTTAATTCATCAATGGTCCTTGATCATTTAAATAACTTAAGTTGAATCCAAGTAAATAAATTTGACTCTATAATAGATAACGAAAAAAAAAGATCTAGTTTAAATAGGATAACTTTTTTCCTTGCAATTTATTGTATGTTATTTCTTCCGTGGATACCCCATTGAATAGTTATTTAAGTTTTTGTATGTGGGGCATACAATGATGGTTACTGTGAGTCTTGTTTTATTACATTGACATATGTTCTAGGTATGATAATGAATGGGGGTACTCTAACCGAGTTGTGGATCTGATTTCCTACATGAGTACGAAGTGAAACATCTAAATATATTTTTGGTTATTTATATAATTTATTTTATATAAGTATAATATATATTTAAATTTTGTGTTATTTAAGTGAATTGTCATTTACAACGGAAAAAATGTATCAATACCGATGTAAAAATAAAATAATTGTGTATACAGACTATTGAAATCCAAAGCAAATAAACACTTATACGCAGAAAATACTATAATTTTTTGAAAATTTTTAAATACGTAATCAAACATTTCTAATTATTCTTGTTAGTGCACAAGCTAGATCTAAATTTTGTGAAATTCTGTTACAATGTTGTTTTTTTATTATTATCGTATAATACACTTTAATACTTTTACTATCAACCATTAAGATTGAATGACTTTATTCGTTTACAATGCAAGGAGTCTTCCTGCGTAAATAATGGGAATTCCGTCCATCTTTACATATAATTCGTGGGGTTCCCCGAAATTTCTTCGTACTCTGAGTTAATATATTTGATCAAGTTATATTTACTCAACTTGTAAAGATATTAACCAACGTTTTTGGCGTAGCCTAAAGAACGATAAGGGACCAATACTAACATATTTGGTCTACAAACCATCCCAGCATTCATCTAGAATGAGTAACGGACCAGAAGACACAAAAATATATATATTTTCAACAATTCTTTTCAAATACGTTTTTGGAGAAGTAAAATGTAAAATAAATTCATATTTATTCATTTGCGATAATATACTCAGAAGAAACTTAGTCATAGTAGAACTTTATGAAAGAAAATTACAAACTTTTAACAAAAAATAACACTATTGTTAAATTAACTAAAGTTGTTACATTAAATTGAACCGCGCTAGGCCAGATCGATAATTCTTTTTTANTATATATATATATATATATATATATATATATATATATATATATATATATATATATATAATTATATTCAAGAAATATATTTTGTATGTTTAATAAAGAATGTTTCAATCGTTTTCGAAGTGTATAATTCGTTCGCTTTCAATGAGAAAGCATTCTTGTCTAAATTGAATATTTCACTTGCCTTTATAACGAATTGCTTTCAAATTATCGAAGAACTCGGTTATTGAATATTTGGGTGGTATGCATTCAATAGTGCGCATCACTGAATGGCAGTCGCCGTGAGACGTTAATGGCCTGGCGAGTGAACAGCGAGCGAGATGAGGTGAGTAGTATGAGAGGACCGGCAGTCGAAAAAGTTAGTGAAGTGGATAGACAGACTGAGTACTTTCAAACCAATGTCAGGTGGATACAGAATGCGCATGCTCAGGACGGGAGACAGTCCGAAACAACTGCTGAAATGATACGTGGTAATTTGCGGTGGTAATGTAAGAGCTCACGTAATTCTTTCATAGTGTTTTCCTCGTACAATCATCAGAAGCAGCGAATACGCGAGCCCAGAATTGCCACAATGGATTTTATGATACACGTACTATTATTTTTTGGAAAGCGATACACGAATTACCAAGGTTTCAATTGACAAACAAATTTTGTTAAATTTATAAGGCACCAAAATTTTGAGATTGGACTGGAAACAAAATGTTATTTCAAATATTATAAAACTAATAATTGCTTGATTTAGACATTTCGTCGTAACGTTTTTCTATGAATTAATACAAGAGTTAAATTTATACTCCGTAATGTACCCCGAACTAAATAAAGTTTACAAATAAAGTTACTTATTGACGATTGCATTAACTGAAGTAAGTTGCGAACTCGCCTTTTCAAAATTCATAATTCGTTCAAATCTTCAAAGGAATTTTGAGTCTTTTGTTATCATGCAAACTGAAAGAGAATTGCAGGCTGAAATGAACTAAAAAGTGATAATTAACTCTATGTATAAACAATAATGTAAGTAATGTAGATACTTGTGAATGATTTATAATGAAATATATCTAGTATTTTCGAGGTTGAGCACATACCCCTGTTCTTTATTTTTCAACCCTGCCACACACACACTCCGGTTATATGGGTGATTTTACGTTTGCGCCCCCAAACGGTTTGGGTCTGCACCCTTTTGGGAGTCCCAGTCCGACCCTCATAACAGAACCTACTTCATGGCCCAAGCTATGCTCGAAGATAAGTAAAGGAAGAACAGCTGAACCGATTGGAGGACCCCAAACAGGTCAGGATATGGGTTAAGGATCCGTTCTACATCTGCTAACCACAGCGTCGACTGCGAGTCTCCTCGCGAGCTCTGGTGCTGACTCGCTTTATATCATTTCAGTTGACGCTACCTACTATCATGGTCGCTACTGGCTGCATTTAGAGCAGCGAACGGCGAGCTGCATGTTTACGACTTGTTTATGGTGACGAGACAACAAATCCCAACAATTTGAACAATTTAAACTATTTCCAAAAATTTTTTGAATTCAGGATTTATGGAATGAAGAGTTAAATGAATTTGTTTTTCAGTTTATCGTGTCCAAGTATTATACGCCTACCTGCTGCCCTTGAACGCTACGCGAGCGCCTATCAGACTCCAGTGTAAGTTCTTAGTGGAATGATTTAAAATGACCATTTCGACATGCTGTGACATGCAACAACTTGTTGTGACGTACGAACCATTTTTGCAAATAATAAATTGATAAAAGGAAATAATGTCTGTAATCATTGAAAGTGGTTTCAATACTATAAGAGTAGTTGTTTAAAGAGGAACTCCACCTGCAAATAGTGCCAGAAAACATGAAAATACTTATAGACCTAAGATTGAAGTATTATATGAAATTCAATCAAATCTAAAGTTTAATACGTGGTTTCAGCATAGCAATTAAACTCACTGTGTACAAATTACAGTTTGTGTCTAAAGTTGTGATTCACATATTTAACTAACAAACTTACGTGATAAAAATAATATATGTTTATTTTAAATAAATTTTTTTACTCGATTTTCACAATCAGATTTGAATACATAAATGAATTATAATATTTATTTTCAAATTCAGACAAATGACAGAAACATACTGCACATGTAAAGGAGGAAGATGATATTGCAAACATGCGGTTGCTAGTTGTGAGTACGTGAATGAAGAAGAAACGCCGTCAAAAAGTGACCATTGTCAAATTTGGAATCGACCTCCACAAGCTCAATTGGATAAATACCGAAAAGCACGCAGGATTGAAGAATCCTACACATCTGAAAATGGGAACAGATAGGATGAACATTGTCATTTTGAAGTCGCGAAGAATATCTGTCGATAAATGTTATCTGAACATATACTTCAAAGCGTCATGGTGAGAAACCAAATTCAAATGGAAGAAACCAAGAAGTTAGACGCCAAGCTGGAAGGGACGGAAAAGAGAAATTGAAAACTGCTCTAAAAATATTGTACAATCTCCATGAACAAAATAAGCAAAAGATTTCAATTTGGAAGCTAGTGACTACTGAAGATTTAAAATTAAAATTAACAAAAGATGAGTTCTATTTTCAAAATGAGATTACCATTCAAATGAGGTTATTGATGAAAACCAGTGGTTGGAAATTTGTTTCAAGTCAATTGGTCAGTCTACAAATCCTACTTGGTACAAAGAATGTTTGATACGCATCACATCAAGCAGCAAAGTTTACAAAATTAAAATTAGAGTGGGTAATTTTGAGAAGTTAGTGAGAGATTTTTGTAATAAGAATTCTAAAGTGTTTTCTACTCCGGCTACGTGATACTTACCATTCATTACGCGTGGCGTTGCGACAACCGTTACGTTTGTCGAATACCACAATTTGAGAATTGCAGAATTTTGAGGTTATGAATGTTCGTATAAAACTATTTAATAAGATGATTGAAATTAGTTATTTTATTGTAAAATAGATAAATACATTCCATTATGGTTTTTACAAATGTAGTTTTTGCTGTAATGCGTATACAAGTTCAGATGACTTCTGAAACACATCTTTCTCCTTTTGTGTCAGATCTTGATTGACTATGTTTCGTATTCCTTTTTTGCATAAAACACATGGCAGAGACAGAAATACCTCTTTGTTCACTCCATAATGACCCTGTGGAAACATTTTTACAATAGTCATTTATTGATATGTCGAATTTTAGGGTTTTTTTCCTTACGTTTACTTCACGTAATGTCAAACAAGAAATAAAACCACCTTTAACTTTTTTGGTATCGAGTTAAGTTGGAAAATAAAATAAATGGTTAATTATTTTTGCGAATTAAAACACGAAGTTAAACTAAACGTACTTTCAGTTCCCCCCCCCCCCC
>NNCF01128169.1:102961-152659 GCA_002313205.1 Laupala kohalensis | reverse complement strand
TTCTCAGGTTGACAGACCTCTCCCATTTCCTTGATGGATTGATATTCAGTTTGTAGAATGGAAAATTTCAGACTTTCTTTTATATTGCATTTGTAAATGGGAAATGTAGTTAAGTGCTATTGAAGCTTATCTAGATGGAGCGATAGGAGTTAGGAGTTGGGTGGTAGGGGTCATTGTTAGTAGGTGGGTCGGTTAGCTGGGTTTACCAACAACTTGGCCCACGTTTAGGGGTCAGTAGGAGTAGTTAGTAATAGTTAGAGTTATTGATACTAGTGGAGAGACAGGAAGGTTCGCTTTTCAGAAACATGAATTGGGACATTCATGTGAAAAGCATAAGTCTTGGATAAGTCTCAACCTGAAAAGATCACGAACTCTACCAAACTCTATAGTTTCCTGTCGTTTTTGACTCACTTTTTCACCGCCTCTGTATGGAGTTCGTTCCATTTGGCCATTTGCTCTTGAGATTCCAGGTCAGGAATTAAATCATGAATTCTCACTCCAGCAGCGTTTACTCCAGACCACACAGGAACTAGAACAGAATATCAAATAAATTTCACATTTTCTATTTTAAGTTTTAACTCAGTTAAATATTTTTTTAACGAGTTGCTTTAAATCAACTGATGCAATAATCAGTTTATTTAATGCCAGCGTTTTCGTTCGTTTGCAAATAATAGTGTCACAAAGAATAATGGAAAATGTTACAACTCTGTAGGGTCAGGACGGTAGCGGCACAAGAAAGTAAATAGAATTCCTAAATTCGAGGGGAATTGGAGCTAGAGGAGAACAATTTTTCACTACTATTTGGAAGGAACGCACTGCTTTAAGAACTACCAAATCATTAACCATACATGTAGGAATAAGATATTAAATTTAACAAAAATTTCAATTTGACCTCAAGTGAAATATTTTATTCATAAACTATGGAAGTAGAAAAAAAATTCCATATATATTGAGAGGAACGAGGGACGGAGAAAGATACGTCTCTAAACTTTTTGGATGTAAAAAAGGAGGTTATGCCTGAAAGTATCGTTCTTACGGGGGTCTTACTTGATCTCTCTCCGTGTTCTCCGATGATCCAACCATCCACACTGCCAGGAGCGAAGCCCAGTTTGCGAGCGACTAATGTGCGAAATTGTGCTGAATCCAAAGTAGTTCCAAGGCCAATGATTCGGTTGGCCGGCAGTCGGCTGACCCTCCATGCGACGTACGTCATCACATCCACTACCAGCAGCAAAAAGGAAGAGATGAAAAAGAGGGGAATGAAGTAAACGCTTGGTTTATTTCATTCAATGACTGCATTGATGCAAATTGTGGAAACAATTGCACTGAATGTTTCTTTGGTACTTATCAGAGTACAAGATATGTTTATTCTGAAGATTATGAACCCTATAATTTTGATGGTACGTGTAATGATGGTATTTTTTACATAATTTTCATTCAAATAATTTGAAGTTGAGTAGAGTACTTAACTAATTTTTACGGTATAATCTATTCTTCAATTTTAAATAGGATAACATTAATCATTGATTTCAATAAAATACTAGAATTTTTCTGACTTCGGAGATTAGCAAAAATAAAATCTTTTCTATCCGTTTGTGTAAGAAGTAAAATAATATTGAACACTAATTAAGATTAACATTTCCAATTTTGAAGAGTAAAGTAATTTAAGTTATAAGTGAAATGTTTCCTTCACACTCAAATTATTCGCAAACATTACATAAAATTCCACGTCAGGGCCTTGCAGTATTAGTTGAGCAAATGATGAACTACTCAAACGTCGACAAGCAACCACGTGAAGAAGCTAAAAATTAGGAGAGTTATTTTCTGGTAAAAAAATGAGGCAATGCAATATCCGAAAAATTATTTGTGGTCTAAACTGAAGCTCTTTCTTGATCGGTTGCCCAAGTTTCATATTTGAGAAAGCATCAGAATAGACGAGATTTTATATTCACATACATATGCCTCCAAGTTTATAGAGATATTAATCTGTATTGGCCCCGAAATACTCGAAATGATACTTGAGGCAGTGATGAATTATTTCGAATTTATTTCCGCAAACTATGAGGTGGCGAAATTATTTGGCAAAACTATTTCTGATACTTAACATATTCGAGGGATAGGACGTTTTAAAAATGATTTTTTTAAAGTAATTTAGTAAATTAATTCTCTTGTGTACTACGGCATGGAACCTGGATGAGACACGATGACAAGGACGCAGTCTGGACTGAATTTGAGGAGACGAGGCACAATGGCTTTGAATATCTCGGCGTCCTTCTGCGCCACATCTTGAGATGCTTCCTCACGCAATGACGATGCCGCCAGCACACACACGTCGGAATTCTGGCTGTCTTCGTAATCTGCACACATCAAAAGAATCTCACTGACTGCTTCTATCCATCTTTTCAGTGTCATCAGCAAATTTGATTGCTCGTTTTCAGGCACTTCAGGTGCTGAGAGTATTTAGTACAGTAGAACCTCGATTATCAGGGGTAATGGTGGGGAGGGCTCGCACGGATAAAGGAAAACCACGGTTAGTCGAGACATTTTTTATTTAACGAATTATGTACGTATACATACATATGTGTGTACAATGTCACGTTATCAGTGGCTGAAATATGAAGTGACCAGTCTTTGTTTTTTGCGGTTTGAAATGACTTTCCTTACTTCAGTTGTTTTTCTCAAATTCATTACATAATGGAAGTTTAGGAACCTATTTACAACAGCGGTAATAGTTGGATTTCTGTATGGCAAGCAAATGACCAACGTTGAACTTTTTTTCGGCGGAAGAGTGAGGATCACAATTAATAGTGAACACAGTTAATCGAGACACGATTAATCGAGGTTCTACTGTAATAATAGTACAGTCCAGTCAAGATGGGCGGACATCCAGGGTGATACGTTTGATTCGAGATATTTGAGATGACAATCATATACAATTTTAACCTGTGTAATTTCAACCTGTGTAATCTGACGGGGAATACTTATACAAATAATTAAAAAGTTTGTTTCGTCTAGTAAGAAAGGTATTGGTCGCAGAAAAATGTTTCAAATGAAAGTTATATGTATTAAAAAACAAAAAATTAGAGCCTTTCAATGAAAAATTGAAAATTTTGTACATTTTTTGTCTTTTTTTAACGTGTCTTTCGATTATGAATAATTTATGCAAAAGGAAATATCAGAGTCTTTTATTCTTGATGAGTAGGGTTCATTATGTGCTTGGCCAAAGCTAAGATCGAATTCTAGATTTATTCACGTACTGAGTCTTATTTTGAATCAATCATTTTCGAATTAAGCATAATGTGATTACGGATTGACTCCGTTTTGTTTCTTAATATATACGAAAAAGACTGCAATAATTGAATGAATTTTTCTTATATTGGATACACAGTACTTTTTAGCTATTCCCTCAAAATATACAATGAAGAAATAAACGGAGACATCGGGTTAAAATGCGATTAACCGGTTCCTAAAACGCGAAACATACGATAGACATAATTGCATTAGTCGGAGCAGAAAAGGGAGCCTATAAATATAATGAAAAAAAAATCTCGTAACAGATGATTCTAATTTTTCTCATTATGTAGTAAGTTAACTTCTCTTTTCCGTCCGTTGTAATGATGGATATCTGGTACAATGAAAAAGAATATCAAAAAAATTTATAATATTTTCATTTCATAATTGTTATTTAGTATAAAATTAAATGCAGCTTGGTTCCGTATGAGATAATTATTAAAACGATTTGCGGTCAAAAATAACTAAAATTCTAGAAATAATAATTTGTTGTCTTGAAATACTTTTAACGCCAAAATGTATTAATGTGATAAGTTATGTTGTTTTAAACTAGCGAAAGCAATAACTCAACGGAATTGGGTTTTGAAGATTGTAAAGGTTCTCTAATTCTAACTCCCAAATTGTTGAACCGTTTACTTTGTCCTTCTTCGTGGTTGATTATTTCCTTCGACAATTACTCACGAACATGAGTCATACACATTTTGGTTTACAAGTTCGGAGAACCACTGAATACTACCTTGGTGAAAACCCAAACCTGCTAAAGTGAACATAGGTGCAAAGCATATTAGTAAGATGAAATAGCTTAATGATTCCTTACGTGTGCTGCCATGTATCTCGACGCCAGAGGACAAGAACACAGATCCTCGGTCTAGATCCAGAACTTCGCCGCTCACCCGCTGCGCCACGCTGTCAATAAGGGTGACGTTGCTCGTGACATTCTAGGAAAGTTAATGTTTTCACTTCACAAAGGCAGGATATATGGAAGTGACGCTTACACACGCTCGTTTTCTGGGCGTGAATTTTCAAAATAATTTTCAAAACGCCCTTGGAGTGGATGATGTGTGATGTGTGATGGATGATGTGTGATGTGTGATGTGTGATGTGTGATGTGTGATGTGTGATGTGTGATGTGTGATGTGTGATGTGTGATGTGTGATGTGTGATGTGTGATGTGTGATGTGTGATGTGTGATGTGTGATGTGTGATGTGTGATGTGTGATGTGTGATGTGTGATGTGTGATGTGTGATGTGTGATGTGTGATGTGTGATGTGTGATGTGTGATGTGTGATGTGTGATGTGTGATGTGTGATGTGTGATGTGTGATGTGTGATGTGTGATGTGTGATGTGTGATGTGTGATGTGTGATGTGTGATGTGTGATGTGTGATGTGTGATGTGTGATGTGTGATGTGTGATGTGCGATGTGCGGTTCGTGAGAAAAGTGCTGAACCGGTGAAAAAAAATGAATTTGCCATTGAATACTGCACGACGTTCTTTACGAATGATTTCGGCTAGTCAGTACTATTATTATTATATTTTATTCTGTCTCAACATAAAATAATTTATTTTCCATTTTGACACATTTTATTATTATCATTATTATCATTTTTATTACACTTATCATTTTAGGTCGAAGTTTCCCCCATATATGGAAATAATTTGAAAGGAATGTAGTAACAAAATATGTTAAATACTATAACTTCAAAGCTATAGCTTTAAGATAACCACATCGTGACTCAGTGTTTCTTTTTTTTCAGAAAATAATTTTTAGCTGTGTCTTCACAAATGTAAACTAATAAATAATAATTCCATAAATCAAAGAAATATTTTAATTTAATTAGCTTAATTCCCTTATTCTTTCTCTAAGTTTCCGGATAATTAAGTATCTCGATACCTAAACTGACGGTGGTGATCAATGCGGGCGTAAGTAGATTGTATGAGCTGTTGTAGGCACCACACTGGGGGAAATTTGTTCTTTCCTTTATTATATAAAAATACTCGCAGATAATATGCCTCAGCAGTTAAATTGTCACAATTATATTTCAAATCTGTACTAGATCAGTTATCGTATTCCGTGTGAGACATGGGTTTATAGTCACCGTAAATAATATTACCCAAATATATCCTAATTTATCTTAACTGACTTACAGCTTATCGATGTAATAAAAAAAATTAAATGTGGATCTGATTAATATCATAGAGTTAACTGACTTGCTTCATTACGATAATACCTCTTCAGATGCTCTATTACTGTTTTCATGTTTTTTTTAGGATTTGATATGTCAACTAATCAAAAAATCAGGTTTAACAAATATTATATTGGAAATTAAATTCCACTAACTTGAGTCAACAAGGTGAAAGCTGTGGCCATACCAACTTGTCCAGCACCAACTATTGTCACTTTATTTTCACTGCGCGAAGGTGGTTCCACTTCATTCAGAGCTAGCAAGTCCTTCAAAGTTCGCAATCTCTTTTCACTGTTGCTTACTCTACATAACACGAAACGCGTATTAGCTTAAATTTGGTTACACTATATTATATGATTGAAATCGTTACTTACATGACATTTGCAAGACACGCTTGCGATGATTTGTAACAAAATTGGTCTTTTGTACAGAAAAGGTTATGTAGTATCTGCGAACCTACGGTTTCTAACCTCCAATATCTCACAAGTCTTGGAGATACTGAGGCAAACATTTTACTAGTTGGTAAAGTATATTATCAAAATGAGATCATAGAAACTGTCTTCCCAATTCATTTGTGTTCTCTGAGTTTCATAATAAGTGATCCTTAAACAAATTTGTCCATAAAGCATGATTACTTTATTTACAATATTAACACATTGATATATTTCTTATCATTTTAATCATATATTTCAAAACAATTAAAAAATTCCTTGCCAAATACAGATTTGTGATTTTTACATATTTGAGGTTATGTCAATAAATCTGAGAATTGGAAGGAGTCTGAATTAATTAAATAATTGAATTGTAGATTGAGAGTTACAATAATATACCTTGAACGTTTTCCAACGTAGATTTCTTATTTCAACATTACTCATTTCAATATCTCTTATTTCAACATTCACTATTGCAGTTTCAAATACACGCTATTACACACCTAATATGACACCTTTCTATCACAATATTGCCAACGGTATTTTTTATTATTGCGTTTTGTATATCCGTTTCTTAAAGAGTTCATCATGGTCTTTATAGAGAGAATACTATCATATGGTTCTCCCTTGTACAATAAAACTCTTTTTGAATGGAATAGCTTGTTACAGTTGGTGAAACTGCTTCAGGTTTATAGTTCCAAGCAAGGAGACTATATACAGGAGTGAAAACTTCTTTAGTTGGGGGTAGTGTTCGATATGTACGTAAAACGTCATCAGTTGGGAAGTACGAACTAAAGCACTGTAAGTACAGGAATTCGCATGCGCCGTTCTGGATGTAACATGATGTCAAAAATATGACGTAGCGCATGCAAACGTAGGAGTCGAGCCACTTTAATTTAGAAAATTTATCATATTTTGACAATTTTTTGATTAAAAATAATATCGTAATTAAATTGTGAATACCATCTGAGTCAGATAGTGATAAGGAAATATTACAGCTTGATTTTTTTTTTAGTTTTTATAATCTCGTGAATTTGTGTCGAAATTTAACCAAAATAATGGAATTTTGAGCGTTAAGACAAATTGCGACATTAGAGTACATAATACATTACGTATTAAAGTAAATAATTCATTTTGTTTCAAAGTAAGAAAATGTATTTTACATATTATTAGTTTTAATATGTGAATCTTATTATAATTCCGAAGGTGATGAAACAATCGAAAATCGGTATTACGACTTATTTCGTAATCCCATAACTGCTTTACATAATCCATTCACATAATTTGTAGGGAGTATACATGTAATTCAGTATATTAGAGAAATTTGATATCATTATTATACTGTACTATAGTATTAAACTATGTGTCATTATGTCAACACATTATATCCTGTTACAGTTTACATATTTATTCATTTCAGCAGGACCTTTATAGTCCTATGTTAAAAATTGAATTGGCAATTAGAATATTTAACAAAATAATGATTGTTAAACAGTTATTTATAAACATTACTCAAGTATAAATTTGGCTACGGTTTACAGAAATTATATGTTAACAATGTTTTCAAATGCATACTTACGTATTTGTCAACAGATATCCGAAAATAAATTTGAAGACACTGTAATGAGTATTTATTTTAAGACACTTATGTTAACCACATCGGATAAATACTCTTTCTTCACTGCACTTCTTTAATTAACAATAAAACTAATGTAAAATATTTTTTCAAAGCGGTCACCGTAAGGGCGCTACCTTTGTTAGATCCATCACGGTGCATGGGAATACTTGTATTTATTGTTCCTTAGTACGAACCCCTCATCAGCGCCGTCAGACGATGACATTGGAACTAATTTTTTCCTGATTACATTTGCTTTACTTTAGAACAATTGTCCACATTATATGCGCGTGGCATTTTTTAAGTTATTGAAGACTTTAAAATATAAACTCTCTTACCGCGAAGTGGTTTAACTTCACTGTAAGAAAACTGTAAATGTAAACAGTTACAATCGAGGAGACTATATGGTCTCCTTGGTTACAATACATTTGTAGGATTGTGGGAATTGGATCTTTGAAACCAGTTGAATTAGCTCAAAAGTCACCGTATGAGGGGTTCGCACGTTACCACCTGTACATGTATCTAAATGGTAATGGTTCGTACTTCCCAACTGACGAGGTTTTCGAATCCACCATGAATTAATATTACAATAGGAGGGGAAAGTAGGGTGTCACAATCTAGGGGAAGTTTCGTCAACTAAACCACGCCGCAGGTGACCGGTATCAAAACTTCTTGGTCGTTAGGTTAGCAGGTCTAGAGGTTCTTTCTGAATCTACTTTCTTCATTCATTGCGGAAATAGTTTGCTTTCATAATTTTTATCACTTACCTTCCAAATTCAAACAGGTCACTCAAATTACAGTTTTTGGGGAAGATGAAATAAAAGAACAATAAAAATAGATATTTCAGTAATGTACATACAAAATGTATTCTAAAAATAATTATACGTATTACATTATCTAGACATATTCAATAACACTAGAAAACATTTCGTAACGTTGTAGAATATAAACAAATATATAGGAGAACTTATGCAATAAAACTGGAATAGATTCTATAACACTGAAAAACGTATACATTGACATGAAGAAACGTACCGGAAAACTTGAAAGCAAACACTCCAGAAATGTGCTCACAAACACGCGCAATTCACGCGATCTCCACTGTTTATCGTTATAAAATACATCCTCGGCCTACTTCCCCCGCTAATTATCAAACCTCACCAACTTTGGTGAATTTATTTGATGATATTGATGACAGAACTGGTAACACAACTTCCGGTAACAGTAACTCTCTCTGTCGAAAACATACTATAACTAATAGAAAAGTAGTTACAGGAACTCCCCCTAGACATCACTACGTGTAAAACGACACCAGTGCCCCTCAAGGTGGAGTCGCACAACTGACAGAGTTTCCCCTCCTGTTGTTATTTTACTTCATGCCCTCACTCCATACGTTTCTACTCCTGTATACAGTCTCCTTGGTTTCAAGATTATCTATTGCCCAAACTAGAAACAAGTGCTTGTGACATTACATATGCTTTAGTTCACGTTTACATTTCACAAGTACTTAGGCCCAATTTCACCAAATGTAGAATAATCGCGATTTCCTTAAACGTGATTAGGTAAATGGAATCGCGATTACATTTTATGCGTTTCACCAAGCAAAACTAATCGTCGATTAAGTTGCTCAATGTTTCTGAAGAATCTCTGGGTTGGTAGTAGTTTTACAGTGCATTATGGGTAATTTGAAGACAAATGACGGGAGGAAAACGCATCATGTTGCTCACTACCGCCACCTAAGGACACCATAGGCAGCAGCGGGCCTCCCTCGTGCCACTGAACATAACCTATAAACCGAGCTACGAGCAAACAAACAAAATGGACGCCATATTTCTCGCAGTTCTGAAGAAAATCGCGATTTGCGCTGGTAATCGAAGGGTCCCCGAACGTTTAAGCGTTAATCGCGATTTTCTCGTAAATCGAAGATGGTGGAACGCGCATTTTGATAATCACGATTTACTGCACAGAAAATCTCGTTTAAGACATTAAACGAACTTGGTGAAATTGGGTCTTAATCATACTACTGAATATTGTATGTAAACGACCTTTCCATATTGAGAATACATCGCGAGATAATCATGTCCACTGTTTGGAAGACTTACTATAATAAGAGTACATTCTCCCACAATTATTCATTGCATCGGCCATTTTGGGACCATCGCGAGAAGATAGTGTATACGCTAGGAGTTTTGCACACACTACCACAGATTAAGGTCGACCATATACGTACAGTTTCCTGATTCGTAATTCTCGTTTTCGAAACTGAACCAGGCAAGATTCCAAATTAGACTTAACCTAATATCAAACCAGACTTCACTAGACTCTGAATCACACCTCATTTTCATTTACTGTTTAATAATTTCTGTCCTTCCTTTTTCGCCTAATAATAATACCACCATATTTTTTATAATATGGTGGTAATAATAATAATACTATATAATAATACGCCTAATAATAATACCATATTTTTTATTTTATTATTAACCTAAAATATTTTTATACGCCGTAAAACAGGATAGTGAATATTAAATCGTCGTTTATTTAGTCGGCCGAAAATCCCAACGGGTTTTGACATCCTTGCAGATGCTATTTAAAAATAATAGTAGATTCGAGAAAAGTTGGTATGTAGAAATACAAATATAAAACCTAAACCTCAGTGAAAATACCTTTTCCTAGATTAAATTGAAAGGAAAATTAATGAACGGCTATTAAACTGCCTCACAATACAATTGCTTTACAGAGGAATTAAAAATTGGATCCGACGCGTAGGTACGTGGAAACCCGTAAAAATGCTCCCGGCGTAGGAAACCACCTGCGTTCACTTATCCCCTGTATGGGGTGTCACCAGGGTGGGGCACAGGTTCTCCGGAGCAGGTCAGGTGGATGTTGTGTATGAGGCAGGTGGTCAAGCGGTAGCACACTTTCGTCGTAAGCAGTAGGTCCCAGGTTCGAGTCTCAGTCCGTCGAAATTTTCACTTGGTCATAGACGATGTCAGTTAATTATTGCCCTATAGCATTACAGTCAGTATTTTTAATATTTATAGAAATAATGTTAAAGAGCATTTGGTAAATTTCTTAAATTGAAATAAATGTTTCAGTAAAAAGCAGTAGTGATTGGAAATAAACTAAGTTCGAGTGATGCTTTATTTAACTTACCAACACAAGTTTATGATAGTATTACCAAAGGAAAACATAGTGCAAGCACATTTTGTCCACATTATCCTAATTTTTAAAATGCTAATCTTCAGTCGAATGAATGATGCAAAAGTTATAAGTGTACCATGTCAACGGATTGCTTCGTATCTAAAACATAGAAGTAATGAGATAAGAATAATTAAAGAAATTTTAAATATTTTAAGACTCGTTGCATTTACAAGACACTTGCCAAGCAACAATAATACGTTATGGTGAAAAGTATTATTCCTAACAATTTACGAATAATCAATGGTTACTTGCAAAGCGATCGCCTATCGTGAGCTCCAATATATCCAACTCTCGTGGAACTTGTGAAATAATCAATAATCAATATATTGTCATATAATCAAATTTTTCAATAATCTAGGTTAGCCTTTGTAGATATACGTATGCTGTCCCGACTTTTTTGTAGAACTCTTGGAGGCAAAGAATATTGCCATTGATAGTTGTCACTTATCTCTCACCATCGAGGCAGAGTAAGCGAAATACCTCTATTATTACCCGATTTCGTGTACATTTATGGTCAAAATAAATTTCTGTCTTTCTTTTTCCACATACAATTTTTTTCTTCCCTATTATTATCAGTATGATTTTATTATTTATTGTGGCTATATTATTTATTCCACCTCGGTTATTTGATATTTGCAACAGTCGATACCACAGATGAACCCAAATATCGTACTTCTATTGTCAGCTTAGGCTCCGTGTTAGCGCCCAAGAGTCATTCTGTCGAACTGCTATGCAAATAAAACGACCAAGTATTTCCAAATTATGTCGCTAGAGCACTCTCGTCTCCGAACTTGTTCATAATCCAGTCGCTAGAGCGCGCAAATAATACCTCCTTACCTCCCCCAACCGTATACCACCCACTAACCTAAACCTCCCCCACCAATTTACCACCCCTCCGTAACAAAATTCCTCCCACCTTATTCCTCCCCCTTAACAAAATTCCCTAAATCTAGATATACAGACAAGTGAATGATACATATCATGGCAGATGCAAAGATTAAAAAGAAATACATAATTATGATGAGTAATATGAATCAAGAGTCCCTCACCACATTCAGCCTTGTTCCAAGCAGTTTATGATAAACGATATATGGAAAAAAATTGTTAGGACGTCCTCGCTTAAAATACTAATGTTATATTAAGAGCAAGCATGCATAAGTTTCGCGTGCTTTCCTTATGTGCTGTGAACACTTACCTCTCTACGTATGTTCTATGGAATCTGACACTGAAAAAGTGATCACGGTAATACCGGGATGAACAATTGATTACAGTGCAAAAGACCATTCTGTTATTCTGTTAATGTTGTTTCAAGAAAATTAAAAGATAAATTCTATCTCCAAGAAACACCGAACACAGTCACAGCACAGACAGGTGAAAGCTGTTGTTCTCAGCTCGTGGCAGTTGGCTGTTTCCGAGGATGAACAACAGAAAGCGTTAGCAGCGCCGTTCGATGCATTCAATCACAGACTATAAACCAGACTTCCCTCTCCCATACTAACAGAGCGATAACAGCTTTCAGCGCTCCTAACATTATTTGATGCGCACTAGACCGAGCCTAGTTCTAAAAGCGGCCCCTGGGGCGCGTGGCAGTTCCCTATTCCCTTCCCCTCCCCCACCCTTCGCGGTCCCACCACCCTTCCAGGTACTCTACCCCCCACTCCCACGATCTCATGCTTCATAATTTCACAATAATTTAGCTGAAAATACTTTCCCTACATAAATTAACATTTGTGAATAGTTAACAAGATGTATAACTGAAATATTTTACTACACATATGAAATAGAAAATGAAAACAGGACACAATTGACAGGAAATGTACACAAGATGCTCTTTTAGTGTTTTGTAAATGATTCTTTTGAATTTGTCTATTAATATTATGTCTGGCTTGTTATGATCTGTTTTGTCTGTAATGATTTGCGTATCCAGTACAAGGTGGGTTTTCTATTTTCCAGGACATGAAGTGGTTCGAATTTATAATAGGGGGGAACTGTTTCAACCAAGTTAAAGTTTTTAGCTAGCTGTTGGTGAATTATTTTGGCCTCTTGATTATGTCTGCAGGTCTAGAGGGGCGAGTATTTGACAACCCAAAATAATGTGATGGATTGTTTCCCTGCAGGTGGGGTATGCTCTACATAATCCATCGACATTCAAATGCAGAATTTATTTTCTGTAATATGCAGTTGGGGTTGCTTGATCCTGTGTAGCACACATGATCCCTTCAGTCTAGGCACGGAGTCGGTCGTGTTTCTGCCATAAATCTGATTCTTCCTTGTCAACATTGGCATCCTGCAGAGAATTTGGGAATAGTCCTTACAAGGGTTTAGCAAGCCATTTTGAACCACGGGATTGGATATCATTTATAAGTAGATTCAATTTTTCCGATAACTTTAGGGGTGTTTAATCTTTATCTAAACGAACAAGTTACTGATGATGAGTGTCGTGAGTACTCATGAAATAATACCTTAATTTTTCTAGTCGGCGAGTGACAAAGATTTCCTACGTCTAACAATCCCTTTCCCCCTTCTGACCTTGGCAGGTAAAGGTGGTCAACACATCCTTTGGCATGGTGTCTTTTAATTTCGGCATAAGAGTGCGCGTCGTTTTGTTGTTTGATGTTGTCCAGATCTGTGTGGGACCAATTAACAGATTTGCATTTAATTGCATCTTAAAAATTGAAATTAGCAAGTTTTCATAGTAGTTTTGGAAACATATTTTGAGATTTGTGTGGTCAAATTTGTGATTTTGTAGGAAGCCAAGATACTTTTAATTTTGATCTGATTCTAGACATTTTATGAATGATTTAGTTGACATTTCATAATTTTCTCCTATCATGAATTTACATCTATTAATGTGCAAGGTTGCACATTTATCTAATCGAAAGGACATATAAATGCCTGAGCTATAGAACTGTATAATTTTCTTAAGGCTATTCAGAGTTAACAAGCACACTTATGTCGTCCATATACATTAAGTGAGTAATTTGGGATGATCTCTGCTTTATTTCTAGATTCTAACCAAATTGTGTTTCAATTAGAAATCTCGACAATGGAT
Source organism: Laupala kohalensis (assembly GCA_002313205.1). Lineage (NCBI taxonomy): Eukaryota > Metazoa > Arthropoda > Insecta > Orthoptera > Trigonidiidae > Laupala > Laupala kohalensis. The sequence continues at coordinate 138,880 of NNCF01128169.1, read as the reverse complement.
ATAACGGACTTAGTGAATCACCTTGATAAATCCCCCTTCGAATTGGTATGTTACAGGTAGTGATAGATACATGTTGTACTTTAATCATTCAGTTTCCAGTATTCGCTCCTTGAAATTGACCATTGTTGGATTGATCTTATAAGTTTTGGGAATCTGAATTGACCAAGTGTGAGGTACTGAATGAAATGCTTTCTCATAGTCGAATATTATTTATATTATTATTTTGAATGTCTTCCACAGTTTGCAGCAGGATCTTTTCCACTTCGTGAACGGACATTGTCAAGTTGAATATAGCTCTTCTCCGAAAATTTCCAAGTGGCAAGTGTCAAGGATAACGGATTTCTGCATATTGATCAGTGTATTTGCTGCTCCTAGTATTTTCAAATGACGTTTTTTAATTTTAGTTTAGTTCCTGTGGCCGAAATTACTATAGGTCGAATAAAAACTTTCTCCATTTTCCACAGTTTTTTTAGCTCTTCAGACAAGTCCTTGTATTTGCTAATTTTTAAATTGTAATTTCTGTTAATATAGTGAGTCAATTGGATGACAACATCAATTAAATGAATTTTCTTCTTATTTCGGTCTACGAGCATGATGTCAGGGCGGATTGCTGGATTCGTTATATCAGTTCTAATTTTTATTTTCAGTGACAGATGGAGGTTAATGATAAATTTATTGTCAAAAAACAGTAGAAACTGCGTATGACCACGTGGAGGACAATAATCTAATTTAGTTCATATTTGTGGTAGGGAGTGTCTGCTATGTTTCCTTAAAGGTGTGAAGAATTTTGCTACATTGTTGTGCTTTTCAGTGTAATCTGTGTTTGCAAGGAGCCGACATGGACCTGTGATGTGCTCAATAGTTTATGATGTGTCTTTGCACTTTCCGCACTTATTATCGATTCCTTCATTTTGGATAAATTTTCGATAATTGTTTGTTGATATTACTATATACTGGATAGCCATCATAAATCCTGCTGTTTCTCCAAATAGATTTCCTTTTTCAAGACACAAATGTGTTTCCTCTCGGTTAACTTTGTCATTTTCCACGTAGTTAGCATAAGTCCCATGCAGCGTCTTTGATCTCCAGTCTGTTTTTTATCATCTACGGATTTACATGAAAGGTATAGCTGGAATCTGATAGATGTAAAGGTGTTGCATTCATATCAGCTTTACAGATGACTCTAAAAATAGCACGAGACTTTTGTTTATCATAGAAATACAGCTTTAGACTATTAATTTGTTTGTTGTGGAGACGTGGTATATCAATTATCCCTATTCCTCCGTACGATGTAGGGAGGGTGATCCGTTCTATTGCTACTTTGGGATGTCTCATGCGATTGTCTGTCAGTTGTGTCCTGATTAACCGTGAAATAATAATAATAATAATTATTATTATTATTATTATTATCATCATCATCATCATCATCATAGCTTTAGAGCTCATTAACTAGGTCATTACTACCCTCAAGATGTTTATTGCTTGTCTAACATGTTTTGTAATACCCGTGTTTTCATAATGGATGTTAGCTGATTTTGCTGATACGATGAGACGACATGCATACAGCTGCGAGACATATTTGGAGTGATTGAACGTCATCTTATATGTATAGACCTACACATTTACAACTTACCCTCTTATTTTGTATTTACTTTTCACATTTATTTTGCGAGAAGGCCTATGGATTTAGTACAATGTGTCAGTTAACTATTTCATTTTTTCTATTAAGTAAAACTGAAGTTTTTACTCTGAAGACAACTATCATAAATTAAAGAATTAAATTGATAGATTGAAGTTTATTTCCAAAACAATACAAGGCAATTACAAAATACTATTGGAAACCTTTACCTAACCTCGATATCCAGTTTAAACAGATTATGTTTTTAAAAAGGAAAAACCAGAAAATAATGCAGGTATCTACTGCACAAATATTACGTCTTTAGTACTGTTGTACGACAGTAATGTACGAGCACTGTTACAAATATATAAATACACTACATATAATATAAACAATTTCTATAAACAAAATAAAAATCTCTTTCAAACTTAATAAAAAATCAAAATGTATTGTTGCAGAAACTTACTAACATAAAATTATGTATAAAATACTATAGCATGCCTTCCATGATATGTACATACATTCGATAAAGCGCGGGCAATACGAATCCCCTTACAAACAGAAATTATTCCAAAGTACTAAGTAATACTATTCGTCAAATTTTTCAATATAATTTATTAAATATTTTAGTAAATATAATTAGTTTAATTTAATAAAATAATTTCGAATAAATTAAATTTATTATAATTTACCATCATTTGAATATTTACTTAACTTAAATGTATTAGTCAATAGGTTACTTTTTTATTCAGATGAATTTACATACGATTCTCAGACGAAAAAAATATTTCTCATTTTTTTGTGTTTTCCAATTCAAGACAAGATTTGGTTTTTTAAATTTTCAGACTCTGACAGAGATGAGGTGGTAGTGGGTGCGGCTAGGTATCTAGAGCGAAAGAAAATATAAAACAAAACAACGAATAATTAGTCATAACTAATGGGAATTAATTAGGTATTTATTTAATGAATATGGAAAGAAATAATAATTTGGAGGAAATAATAATTTGCAGCATAATAATAAACAATCATAACCATTGCTAGCTGATGAACTTTTTCTACCCATGATCAAAAACTCTGAAAACAATAAATGTACGGTAAAACATTTTATATAATGCCCCTAATCGTCCTCCTTGTGGTTATTATATACAGAAATAGATTCATGTCATAATTTGCTTCTAAATAAGTAAAATTTTGGTATGTTGTATGTTCAAGGAAAACGTCACAAGCCTACGAAGGCAGAACCAATGTTTCCTATTACAAGAATAGAAGATATAAAGAGGTATTTTTGCTATGCAGAGGCATCTAGTGGTCGATGAGTAAACTACAAATATATTACGCTCAATCGCTCATAGAGTGCTCTGTTAACTCGGCGCTCAGAGTGCTGAGAAGGTGGCAAGTAGAGAAAGTTTACCTCTGCATATTTCCTGGTGTTTGGATGTGAATTTAACTCGTGCTGTCATCTTCGGCAACGATATTGCCAACAACGTGGGTTTTGTTGGTTAGAGAAAGAAATTGATCAGAAATATTTTTAATGCATTCTTATAACGCTCGTTTAGAAAGTGTATTGCGAATTTCCAATACTTTTTGCTTTAATTTAATTTAACTTACTTATCATTTTCTCAGTCCATATGTAAAATACATTTTCACAAGAATATATTTATTATTTATTTGTTGTACATGCACAAGATCTTTGCCATCAGCTCAGCTATTCAATCGATTCGGCCGACACGTGATAGGATTTGGCCAATTGTCTCCCGACGAATGAAACTAATGGGTCATATCTATTCATTTGCAACGCGATTTTTTTATTCTCATCAACAAATTTATATTATTTAAAACTGGAAAAAATAAACTGTATATTTCTTTTCTTTTAAATTATTTTTAATATTTATAATATTATTATTATTTCATATTTTAATGTATGACTAAGTAATTTCGAACAAAATTTTCCATTTTCCACCACACATTTATTTTACTTTAAATATCAAGCCTGACAGTTGAGGTTAATAACTCAAAATTGTGCCCTCCAACGTTTAATAAAAAAAATATCACTGAGAATAATACTATCGTAACAGACTATTTATTCATCTTACATATTCCGTCAAAATGTACCTTGTAGCCTTTGTGTCAGGGTACATTGGTATTTAAATCACAGGTGTCGAAAACTTGTCATTAATTGTATATGTCATAAATAGACATATGTTACGCAACATGTTACTAGATAGTGAAAGACTGACTACTACATTACTGACACTTTTTCTGATTTCGAATTTTTATTCGAAATAACTTGTACATGTAAATTTACAAACATATTTGCGTTAAATTACAAATATATTGACATTATATATGTATTATAACTTGCAGCTAACTTTTTATCTTATCTAGGAACTTTTGCTGAAATTTTTTGAATCCGCCTCTGCCTTAGGGCCCTTGATCGGAATTGATGGGATGGTCCCTTGCTTGCTTCCGGAGAGTAAATTAGTTTATTGTCATCAACGTGGTCATACACAGTTTGTACTGTTTTTGACAATAAATTTATTATTAAATTTATTATTATTATTATTATTCCCCCCACCGGAAACGAATCCCAAGCTCCTTCACAGTTTTTGATTAGTACAACTACGAGTTTTATCATTACGGTATATCCGCGTATTGATAAAAAAATCAAAGTATGTAGTTGAGTTGTGGTGGAGGCAGTTGAGATGGGTGGGAGGAGAGGAATGATTTGTCCTTGGGACCCGTGATTTCTGTCAATGGCCCTCTCTCTGCTTATTGCACTGGAACAAACGTACTCATGTGTATCCATAGCTCTCGTTCTTCTCACTCGGGCAGAGATGCATTATGTCCCCAGTAAAAACACGCCACAAGCTAATAAATTAAAGTGTCATGTTTGCCTCTCTCTTATCATAAAAATAAACGTTACTTGTTATTAAAAACAGACAAAAATAATTTGAGGTCTCTTTTGGATTTTCAGCAAACTTTTTCTCCAAAATTTAGGTTGTCAGAAATATTTTTTCCAAAATTTCATCACCTTCGTTCCTCAATTTAGCTGCACAGATATTAACCCTGGTATTGCTTAAAAAATGGAACAAAGTGTTATTGTAGTGGTATTTTAAAGCGTAAGAAAGGGAATACAAGCACATATCAGTAAAACATATTACAAAAATAGCAATTTGAACGAGCAACAACGGGGTACAGACCGGGAAATTTTTCTTTAAGACAATGAATGCAATTGACCTTCCAGTCTCACCGTCGGATTCCCCAAATGTTTAAATATAGGCCACGCTGTTGTCTACTCAAATAAAAAGAATCATATCATTGGGATGTTTTTTTACTTTAAAGTTGCGTTAAAAATTCAAAATCCCATTGAAATAAATACGAAGCAATAACAGTTCAATATCTTCGCAACAAAAAGACCTAATCATTTGAAGACGTTTAATTATTAACCCCATGTGTCTCACTGAAAATCACACTTTGATACCTTATTTGTTAAGTACGTACGGTATTGAAGTGTTCGTTCTTGTTGAATCAAGCTGAATATAATAATGATGAATTTATTTCCATACTAAACAATAAATAATTTACAACTTGTATTCACGGAAATTGCAACCTGTATTTGATGGCTATGTTCATATTTCCTTTTTATGTGCATATTTGATGGTTATGAATACCGTGTATGTGTATTTTTAATGCATCTAATTTGAAGAAATTTGTTGGTAATAAGTGTATATTTTGAAGGTTTTAAGTGTTCATCGATCCAAAATTCTCAAATAAATTACCACACATCCTTGCAATATTTTATACGATAGTGGCGGAATGATTTACAGACGCCGAAGAGTAGTTACACATGTTTAAAAGCGAACTGGTGGATGTCTCGTTAATCTCACTTTGTAGATTTATATTCTCACTGCGGAGTGTCATTATTTTACTAGTGCTGACATGACGTTAACTTCCATCGTCTATCGGTTCCGCACGGACTGTTTATTCCCTTGAATCCATTCAGATCTGAGCACTCCTTCTCAATTCTTCAACAACCAGTTTATATTGAGACCACTTATGGAATTAAATTAATCACAATGATCAAAGTACGGATAAAAAATTGAAATGCATGTTTCTAGTTTAATCAGATTATGTACTCTGATAATAAGAATGGGAAATAAACTTCTTGATTGTACGATCAGACTGAAACGCGGAAATTAGATCTACCTGAAATAATTTTATTAAATGATGAGAACAAAAAATTCATCAAGGCATGCAATGTGCTTCAGTGTCATTGCAATGTTGTTCATGATGTACTAAATAGCATATAATAAAAATAGCAATGGCTGTGCCTGTCTATAGTCTAAATAGAATACATATTTTAGCATTCGGAATGAAATTCACAGTTTGTGACTCTTCGATATTTTAAAACAGTTTTAAATGAAACTTCCGTGGAAGAATAGTTGTAGAGAAACTGCTAAAAAGCGTCGTTTTGTGACTATCGATTGCGACTTAACTGAATATCATCACGAAAGAACTTATTTTGCTCAGAATTTTATGCTATTTAATTACTGTAAAAGTAATGTTCCCTCAATGTAGAGTGGTTTAAAATTTATAGCCGGAGTATTTAGTAACTGAAAAAACTGAAAAAATGTTGCGGTTTTTGAGCTTGAATGAGGAAAGTTCATCTCTATTAAATTTCCTGATTGTTTGTGAATCTAAACGTGACTGATTATGTTCAATAAACTGTATATGAAGTAATGTCTCGCATCAATTCATTTCTTTCTCAATAATCACCATTCCCAATAATTCATTTCTTTGTCATTTTAACAGTTACACGATTTATTATTTATTTTATCTCGAAAATATTCTGATGAAAAAAATTACAATTAAATCAAACTAATATTTTAAAAACAAAGAATAGGGCCAAAGGTTTATCTCTTAATACAAATCAATGAGTGCGGGGGTAACCAGTGAAAAGAAAACGGTTGGGAAGGATATGGTGATAATGCATTGAAATTTCAATTTATCATTGGATAAGAAGCAATATGATTTCAGTTGGCGTATCATTGGTTTTTACTTTTTTGCTTTCATCTCTTCTCACACTGACAAAAGTTTACATTAGAAGAACCAGCCACAAAAATTTGTTTGAAAAATTTCAATTTTTATTGTTGCAGTCAAATTAGATGTCTATTGGATTCTAACCTATGAATAAGCTACCCATGCTGTATAGTAACTGTAGGGTGCTGTATCATTAATAATAATAAACTTTGTCAAAAAACCGTTACAAACTGCGTATGACAACATGAAGGACACTAAACTAATTTACACTCCGGATGCAAGCAAGGGACCATCCCATAAATTCCAATCAAGGGTCCTAAGCCAGAGGCGGTTTTTACACACCAACATACTCCTAACGATAAAAAATAGTTCGACCCGTGTTATAGTACTAACAAATATTGTATTTAATAAAACACAGAAAAGTCATTTCACAAGTAAGTATTATTGTCAAGCTATGAACCACTCGGAAAGTATTATTGATAATTCGTAACTATTAAATAACACTAAATTCGCTAATAATTATTTCTATTGATGCCGTTAATAGTCTAGCGAGTCTCTATAAAAAGTCCGTCTCTACTCGAAGGAAAACCGGAGAAAAACCCGAGCTAGGATGAGGCTACATAATTAATGAACACAACCAAAGTGCCAGGGTTGAGTACATATACATCTAAATTTATAAGAATAATAAGACATATTACTAGCATGCAGGAAAATAGTTTTGAAATTGTCAGATATTTTGAAAGTACTACAACAATGACGTGATAAGTACAAGACGGTTTTCATTTTTATTAAAATGAAAAAATTATTGTACAGTGTAGAAGCACTGGTGCATCAGGTTGCTTTTAACAGCGGATTTGAAGAGATTCAATTTCGTAATATCTTTTACATTTTTGGACGGAATTATATAGAACGATTCCCGAATAATACGGCCCATTGTGGAAAAGCGCGGTTGACACTCTCGGATGATGAATATTATTCCTATTGCGACTGTGTTCGTGCACAAAACTGTTTTGTATGAAACAAGTGTGGTGTTTCAGTCATCCGACCTAACAAACACGACAGTTTCATAAATAAAAATGCAGGGAAGTGTTAAAATATTTAATTCCTTGAAGAAAGATTTACAAGAGATTCAGGGGTGAGATTTACAAATTATCCGTTCAATCCTCTCTTGAATTCTGAAAATTTGGTCGCTCCACCCGGAATTGCCCCAGAAGATGACGCCGTATCGTAAATGGGAGTAAACATTTGCAAAATGTACGCAACGGGAAATATGGACTAACAATATGAACTATGATTCGTAATGCGTAACACAATTTACTTAATTTGAAATTAATATTATCAACGTGACAATTCCATTTCAGATTGTCTTGAATATGAAGGCCTAAACACTTTGTATTAGTAACAGTTTTAATTGTGTTCCGTTTACCGAAAGAGGAACCTGGGGTAAAGATTTTGTGATACTACTGCATTGTTGGTGTTTACAATGAGGTGATTTACATGAAATCAAGCCGAAAGTTTATACAAATTTTTTTGAGCATTTTTGCTCTAAAAGCATCGAGAACTATCAATTGCTGGAACGTTCATTCCTCCTTACTTGGTATATTAAACGATTCTATATTTTTATTTCTTTCTTTGCAAGAAAATTAATTACGTATGAAGCATATTTAATAGTTTTTTACGTCAAAATGTATTATTCGCTTACAATTCATGATTGTTAAATCGTAACTCCAGCATACAAGCCGATGGATCGGTCGATATGCTTTGGAATTTTATTTATATTTATATAAAGTTTAAAAAAATTCCAAGAAAAGGATACACTCAACAATGAATCACAATGCATATTTTGAAAGGTTCATATGAAAATAGGAAAGTACATAGTAATATGTTTAATGCATGACTGTATGAATTTCAATAATTATTTATAAAGTAATTTAATGATGTTTCGGGAAATGGTTTTCCTGATTTTGTTTATTAAAACCGTGAAATATTTGAGTATTTTGTTTGATAAATTTCAGTTTTTATTCTTGAAGTTAAGTAAGATTCATATTGGACTCTAAGGCTGGTATTAAAGAGTCATATTTCTATGTCATGTGTCTATAATCAAAGATATGACATAGGTTCTCTCAACAAGAACATGTCATAGGTATATCATCATAGTTCAACTATAAATAAAAATTGTGCATAACACGACCACACGGCTTGATAGGCTAGCAAGAGATTGACTAACCTGCTCCTGGCGTTAGCTGCGGTTGGGAATGAGCTCTCTCAGTTTTTCAGTTTAATCTTTCTAATTATTTTATTTTTTCGAGTTTTTTGTGATTCAGTAGTTGTATTTAGATTCTAACTTTCATTGTAGTGTAAAATTGTTTGTTCTGTGTGAGTGTTAAGTGAGAAAACACTAAAAACTTTTCCTAAGGTTTTCAAACCCATCGGACCAAATATAACTACATATTGTTTTCATTCAAATGCGTGATAAAATTTACGTAAGTACAAACGGAATCATAAATTTAACTTCTTGGTGCATTATAATTAATTATTTTGCTGTATCTAAATTTTCTGGTGCGTATACTATTATATCATTATTAACTCTATTGTTGCACTGCTCAAGTTTCGTCGTCGCAAATAGAATTATTCCAATATTTTACCATTTGTTTTCGTGATCTTTTTGTAGTTATTCATTACAATCTAACATAATATTGCCTTAGTTATTGTCGAATTAATTTATCTGCAGTTGTCATCCTAAATCATTTCTGTCACTTTAGTTGTCTGTTTGTTTACTTATTTAAACCCTGCCTCATAGTTGCACCCAAGTTTTCGTCGTCATAATTTCATAGAATTATTACATCATTTTACAATTCGTTTTTCTTGATTCTTTCGTATTTATTTACATTTTAACGCAATATACGGTAGTTATTGTCGAATTAATTAATCTCCAGTGGTCGCCCTAAACAATGATTTTTGTCGTCGGTTTGTTTGTATATTTAATTTATTTATTATCTCATAACTTCCGTAGTAATAAATATATTATTATATTAACATCATTCAGTGTTAGTTGTCAGCTTTCGTGTATTCTCATTTGCGTTTGTCGTTAAGTTGCTAACTTTCTCACAACAATGGACACTATCGCATTCCTCCACTCATTCAAAGCTGATCTTCAGAAGGCGTACAATAACTTGGTACATTATATTGACACGGATCAGTGCGCTGGAAGACGTCAATAAGAACACGATCGGCGGTTGGACCACAGTCAGGAATTCTCGCCGTCCTTCCAACTGCTACCACCCGGTTAGACCAACGACACCCCAACTCTTCACTCAGAATAGGTTTAGTGTGTTAGATGACATGTCCCTGTTTCCTCCCTTACCTACTCGTTTCATCCCCTCCCGTCCAGTACCCAGACCTGTTCACACACCACGCACTGGTAAGCACAGCCGCCCTAAACCACGTAAAGTAGTGCTATCCAGAGATGATACCAACTCTTCCACGCAGAAATCAAACGTGCTCATACTAGCTGATTCGCACGGTCGTCAGATGTCCTCCGTATTGCGTGGATTGCTTCCTAGCCAGTTCTCAGTCTCCGGTTTCTTTAAGCCGAACGCTCGTTTGGCGGAAGTTATTCTAGAACTGGACACTTACACTAAAAAAACTCACTGAGCAGGACATAGTAATCGTCATAGGTGGGCAAAACGAAATTAACTTGGGTGGTCATTTCAACGCGTCTGAACATCTACAAAAACTAAAAATGGCCTCCCTGCACACGAACATAGTGCTCCCTAGCCTGCCTAAACGCTTCAACGTTCCACAAATAAACCACGAAATTAACCTGGCAAACATCTCCCTGAAACATCACCTGGCAGACACAAAAATCACATTTTTTGATTTGTAACCACACCTGACTGCCAAGGACCTTACCCAGCACGGTTAAAACCTGAGACCGTCTGGGAAACAGAACTTCGGTTCTCCCCTAGCTTCACATCTGACCTTACATCATCCACCTGCCCCATTACCCACTCCTACACCTCCTCCTACCTCATCTCCTCCTCCTTCTACCTCATCTCCTTCTGCTCCTACCTCATCACCATCTCCTCTTCCAATCTCCACACCCATTTCTTCTCCTGTCCCCGTTCTTTCACCTACTGCTTCCTCATCTCGCACGTCCTCATCTATTCCTCCTGCCGCCCCCATATACAGTTACAACTTGCGCTCAGGAGTACGATGTGGTACTCGAAGGTGACAATCGCGTTCAGGTGCAGTGTGCGGGCGTGATCGGGAACTAGAAGCTGTATCAAATTCAAATTCCTCTCCACAATCTAACGTCGATTCCATTTCTCGTGAGTCACAAACTCTTTGCGAAAATAAAATAATTATATTTCATCATAATGTCCAATCCCTTTCAAACAAATTGACAGACATTGAAATTCTGGTACACGAAAGTCGATTCGATTTGCTATGCCTCACAGAGCATTGGCTTTCAACTAAGACCATCAACGATACTGTTATTTCTAATTATTATTTAGCAAGTACTTACTGTCGGCAAAATTTTAAAGGCAAAAATCCCCACGGAGGTACGTGTATCTACTTCTCCACTGACAGGCTACGAAAACATCTGCGTAGATAGTGTGTTCGAATTTTCTGCAGTTAATCTGACCGACACCGGTATTGTTGTTTTGTGTATTTATAGACCTCNGAGAACTTCTGCGTAGATAGTGTGTTCGAATTTTCTGCAGTTAATCTGACCGACACCGGTATTGTTGTTTTGTGTATTTATAGACCTCAATCAGATCTTGACATATTTTTTAGGAATTTCGAAATTGTTTTAAAACATATCACACATAAATCTACTAAATCTATCGTTACATGTGGTGATTTCAATATCGAATTCTTGAGTACATCCGAATCTGCACATTCACCAGTTAATCGATTCAAAAATCTTATCGACTCCTTCAACCTTATTACTACGATAAACGANACATCCGACTCTGCACATTCACCAGTTAATCGATTCAAGAATCTTATCGACTCCTTCAACCTTATTACTACGATAAACGACCCCACTCGCCTCTCCGGCTCATCTCAAACATTGCTAGATCGAATTATAGTCAACAATGGAATCTCGTATCTCTCTGAAATGTTTATCGCTGGATACAGTGATCACTTTGCTCAAGTATTGACAATTAAAAATAAACTAAAACCTCTTAATAACCTTTACAAATTTACAAGAGAGTTTAATGACATAAATAAATCCATATTTATAAATTATTTGCGTGAAGAAACATGAAAAGATGTTTACAATTGCCAAAACGCTGACGACAAATTCAATGTATTTTTTCAATATTCCTAAAATATTACAACTCTAGCTTTCCCATAAGACGCAGGTTAATTCACACAAAGAAATACAATAGATGGATCACCCAAGGGATAAGGATTTCTTCAAAAAACAAATGCCGTTTATATTATATTTCAAAACGCCATAACCAACCACCCGAATTCCATAATTATTTTCGTAAATATAACACTATTCTTCGAAAAGTAGTCTACGCAGCTAAAGTGATGGAAAACGACAGGCATATACTAAAATCGAACAACCGGATGAAAGTCATGTGGAATATTGTTAACTATAACACGTCAATTTCTGAAAATCGCGAAGGAAATGTTTCTTTACTAAACAATGGCAAAATCGTATAAAATCCTCTGGACATCGCAAGTTTGTTTAATTCTTATTTCTCAGAAGTGTTGCGAATAGAAAATTCTTAGGCTCCATTTTCAAGACAACCTCAAATGGAATTGTCACGTTGACAATCTTAATTCCCAATTTAGCAAATTGTGTTACGCATTCCGAATCTTAGTTAACGCAGTTAGTCCACGTATTTCCCATTGCGTATATTTTGCAAACGTTTACTCGCATTTACGTTACGGCATTACCTTCTGGGGTAATTCCGGTCAGAGCATTCAAACTTTCAGAATTCAGAAGAGGATAGTTCGGATAATTTGTAAATCTCACCCCCGAAACTCTTGTAAACCTTTATTCAAGGAATTAAATATCTTAACACTTCCCTGCATTTATATTTATGAAACGGTCGTGTTTGTTAAGACCGAATTACTGAAGTGCCACCCTTGCTTTATACGAAACAGTCTCGTTCACGAACACACTACTCGCAATAGTAATAATATTCATCGCCCTAGAGTGTCAACTACTGTTTGCCAAAAACGACCTTATCATTCAGGAATCGTTCTATATAATTACCTACCCAGAATATAAAAGATATTATGAAATTGAATATCTTGAAATCCGCGGTTAAAAACTACCTCCTGCACCAGTGCTTCTTCACTGTAAAATAATTTATTGATTTTAATAAAAGTTAAATCCGTCTTGTATTTTATCACGCCATTGCTGTAGTACTTTTTAAATAACTTATAACAATTTCAAACACTATTTTCTTGCATGGTTGTGTTGCCGTATGGCTCATATTAATTTAGTTTTATGTGTACTCAACTTTGGCACGGTTGTGTACATTAATTCTGTAGCCCCATCCTGGCCCGGGTTTTTCTCTGTTTTTCCTTCGGGTAGAGGCGAATTTCTTATACAGGTTCTCTAGGCTTTGTGTAGGGGCGTGTTTATTGTAACAATAAATCGTGAATTTAGTGTTATTTCAATTCTTATGATTTTTAAACACTAGACTCAGAATTATCTATAGTTCGATAATAACTTGTACATGTAATTTTTTGGGTAAAGTTACATACACATTGACATTCTATTAGTATTATAATTCGCAGCTAACTTTTTATCTTATCTAGGAACTCATGCTGAAATTTTTTGAATCCGCCTTCGCCCTAGGGCCATTGATCGGAATTGATGGGATGGTCCCTTGCTTGCTTCAGGAGAGTAAATTAGTTTATTGTCCTCCACGTGGTCATACGCAATTTGTACTGTCGTTGACAATAAATTTAAATTTACGGTTCATCTAAGTTTTTTGATAATAGAGATATAACATATAAATATGATCGTGTAATTGTGGTATAGCCTATGAATAAGCTCTGAATAACCTTGAAATATTTAAGAAACCTCCAAGAGTTGATGAACTATTTATTTACTATAATTTCAACGTTTATTTGCTAAAGAAGAAAATGTACATATTAAGGGATACATTCGATGGGCCATTATTTGACTAATGTTCTTTGAATCATTTGGTCACTTAGCACTACTGATTATTATGTGTGTAGTGCCTTGGGAAATACTAGAACGTATCCTCATTTTCAAATATCCCGCTCGAATACTCGCGCTGGAGTTGGTGCACTAGCGCTGCTCTCTATGGATGTGAAATGAAAATACAGATACAAGCTTTCGACACTAGGTGTCTCGTACGTTCAGGATTTCTAAGTTTCGAGTACGTGGTCAACATGAGAAATGACTCTAATTTCACCAATAATAATTTTTAATTATAAGGTTAACATTTTAGTTATTTTTAGAGAATTACACTGGTTGTTTCTTGTATAGTGACACTTGTTGTTTGTTGCCCTTGGGATTTTCCTGTTCATATTTGAAGTATATTGGGAGATAAAATGTTTTTTTACACAGTACTTTCAGTAATAAACACAATGTTTATTTAACATTGTAATTAAGAATGAAATTTAAAAAATTGATTCTTTAAAATAATTTTTAAAAAATATTCGAGCCAACCAGAATGGAATGAACATGTGTTCCTTTACTTCGCAATCAATGTAATCCACGTATCAGTTTCAAATTTTGAAGACTCATACAATAGTTTAGATGATATGAAATTCAAGTTTTTTTATAAGTAAGTCTGTCAAGATATGTGAATTATGATTTTCCGTTGCTAAATTGTTAGTTACTACGTTGCTCTGTTTTCAAATCATTTTTGAAACATTATTATATTCCAAATTTATTATTGTATTTCCACCTTAATTTAACTTCAAATCAAATAATTTAACAATCGAAAAAATTAATTTTCCTGCTTTATTTTTAACACATTGTTTATATGATTGTTTGTTATTTTAGACACAATGTCAGATAAGGTGGCAAAAATGATGTACCTTTCGTTAGGAAAGCTCTTTGAGATAAATTCAAACTATGTCCTAAAATCCTTCTTAACAAGACTTCGTTTTTAGAATTAATCTAACTGTAGAATACATTGATAACCGATGGAATTCATCGTAAGTCCTCTATGTTGCCAAAGAGATGTAATATACGACAGAAATTATGACACCACATTTGTTTTTCAACACGTTGTCTTAAAACAAAAGACACTTGAAAGCTCTCATTATTCCAATCACGAATACATACAAATTTTATACAATAGCGAAGAGCCCATAATACAATATATAATATCAATGTTCTTCAAACTTTTAATAATGAAGTTGATATATCAGTGGCCTGTTTTTCGTAATTAATTTTATTAATATTCTGTCACATTCAGCTGATAATTAAAGAACAAAAACACAACAATTCCATTTTGAACAGTAGAAACTTTGAAACTATTTATGAGGTCGGGGCCGAATGCCTATTACATTGTAAACTCTGGGGGATGTCTTCTCCATGAGAAAAAAAAGGAATTTTTCGGAGATCCGTGTTTTTAAGTCTCTTTCAACTTGCTTCAGTAACTTGTTTTCTCTCACCTAGAAATCGATTTCTCTTACTGAATAAATGGAACATATCACACTAGCATTCTTTCTCAATTTTCCATTTACGATGTATCGTGTATGAAAAAGAATTTGGTGCCAAATGGTTACACAACACAATTCACAGGCGCTTGAATCCGTCAGTTGGATACCCTACCCTAATTAACAAATCGCGGATAATTCACATGGTCGTTACATAATGAAAATGATATATAGGTTTTTACATTTTAGAGACCCAAAATGATTAATTTCAATAATTGTAGTGGCCAATTTCATATTAGTTGGATTATTGTAATAAATGGATCAAAACGTTATATTGTAAATTTGCCCTAAAATGACTATGTTTTCAAATAAAACTGTTTTCATATAAAACATACCTGAAATTAATTGTTTGTCACAAAATAACAATAACAATAAGAAAATTGAAATCATTTCGTGATATACACCCAAAACTGTCCATATTTACATCACTCTCACAAATGTGTATGACGTTTCTATCACCCTTTTGTGTGTACTCTTTGCTTTTGAATGTCATGACGTTCAGCGGATGGATAAGGTTTGATTCAATAAACATTGCCGCAATCGCTTACGGTCTCCATTCTCTCTCGGTTCGTTAAATAATTTCTATGCCAGAAACGCTGGGAATTTTCTTTTATCACCAGCACTCAGATTTAGATCCAGTTTTACTCCATTTCCACTACATCTCATCGAATATTTTATCGAAGGAGATTGGACTTGACCTGGCTCATATTCATAGTTGGCATAATAGTGTACAAGTACTACAACAGTCAAACAGACTGTCAAAAATTAAACGATTTAAATGGAACCACGAAAAAAGGCCAGAATTTGCTGCGAATTTTGAAAGGAATCGCGGAAAAGGAAACGCAGATATTCTAAATAAGTTGCAGTTTAGACAGCATAATGCCGCGACAGAATCTTTACGAAACATTATACAGAAAGCGGGTTCACACATGCGAGAACACGCACAGAAAAAACACAACACCCGAGAAGCAGTATGGTTCAACATAGATTGTAGACAGGCGAAAAAAGATGCTGAAAATTCTACATTTGATGGGGAGGAGAAAGCTTACGACAAAAATACGTACACTTGAGAAAAAATTATAAAAGAATAATTAACACAGCTAAGCAACAATGGCAGAATTCGGAAGCGGAAAGAATTGAAAGCATTATTCACAGTAATGTTGCAAATATTTGGGATACAATAAATAAATTACGATGTAGATATAGTCGCACGAACAGTATAGAGGCGAAAAGTTGGGAAATGCACTTCGCTCAACGTCTTTCCCAGAACAACGGACGGGCCACGTAATCAAACACCAAATAATAGTGTCAGATTTAGACCGTGAAATAAATATCGATGAAATAAAAGATGTGGTACGGAATTTGAAATCTGGCAAAGCAACAGGTTCTGATGGTATTCCAGTGGAATTTTTAAAATAAAGAAATTCTAGGATAGCCCCAATTCTCGTGGATTTGCTCAATTCTTTATCAATTTCGAATACAGCAATAATTTGTCCAATTAAAAAAAACAAAGGTGACGATAACGATCCTAATAACTACAAAGTCATTTCTTTAATTAATGCAATAGCTAAGATTTTTTGCAAAATTAATCATGTACGGTTAAATAAATACATAAGAAAAGAAGGAAAAATGACAGCATTGCAAGCACAATTGAGAAATAAGTGTAGTACAGTAGACAACATTTTTATAACTACCACAATGGAGGAAAAGGTTACTTCCGTGAAAAGAGGTAAGCTATTTTGTGCTTTTGTGGATTTTAAAAAAGCATTCGATACCGTTAATAGGAAAATACTTTGGTATATTCTAAAAAGTAAAGGAATCTCCACAAAATTCCTAAAAATGCTTCAAGGGATGTATAAATCAGACACGGCATGCGTGAGATTAGAATTAGATTGTGTAACAGATACATTCTCTGTGGAAAGAGGTGGAAAGCAAGGTTGCGTACTTTCCCCACTTCTCTTCATACTATTCATAGATGGGCTTGTAGATAGACTAGCCACGGTAAATGCAGATGCATCCAGGATCGGAGATGAAAATATTTCAATACCAGCACTCCTTTTTGCCGACGACTTGATTATTTTCTCAAAAACACAAGCAGGTTTACAAAGAAGTTTAGATGAATTAGAAATCTTCTGCGAAGAAACAAAACAAAAAGTTAACGTTAATAAGACAATAACCATCACATTTAAAAATGGGTGGGTCTTCAGTAAGAATGAAATTTGGTCGTATAAACGAGAAACGCTAGAAAACGTTAAAGAATGCGTATATTTAGAAGTAACCATCTGCATGAACGTAACTTGGATGAGACATACGGAGAAAGCTCAACGAAAAGGCAAATACATTTTAAGTACAATAACAAAATCAAAAATTACAATTCCTGAAATTGCACCAAGAGTCATGGATAAAATGTTTCAGTCTCTACTCATCCCGGGAATTGCGTACGGAGCGGAAATTTGGGGCACGGGGAATAACGGTATTTTAAACTCGCTTCAAACGTAATATCTTAAAATGGTAGCGGGCATTGCTCAATGCGCAGCAAACAGTGGCATTTTATGGGAATTTGGGTTGCTTCCCATTGAACTAACTCTACAGTTAAGAGCAATTAAATATTGGCTTTCGATAAGGGCAGGTACCAGGAACCCACTTGTAACTCAGTCTTACCATTGTAATACAGAAGGAAAATGGGACAGGCAAATTAAAAATGTAATTTATAAAGCAGGAATCAATTGTGTATGTCAGAATATTCCGTCGTTAAACGATCTAAAAGATATTGAGAGAAAACTCCAAGACTCATACCGTCGTGAAATTGATACCAACAGACGGGAAAAGAGATCACTTGTCTTGCAAACCTTAGTAGCTGGACAATGGGACAGAAAACCATATATTGACTGTCTCAAATCAAAACAATTATCGGGTTACAGATGGTTTCGCGAAGGAGGGTGGAAATTAAGAAAACTGAGGGGGGATCGAGACTCTATTTGCCCACTTTGCGGCGAACAAAATGAAGATTGGATTCACATTTTACTAACATGTCCGAAAACAGATCAAAAACAAAACTTTTATCCAATTATCACAACGTAGATTTAGCCATTGCGATAATGAGAGACAATAGAGTATCTGTAGTGCAGTCCCTGGGTCAGTTCCTAAGATATGTGAGGGACATGAGGGAAAGAGTAATATGCGCTGAAACCACTGATTCAAATGAACCGTGATTCTGCCGCTTCGTCTTTTTCTTTTGTTTCAGGCAGTGACATGTTGAGGAGACATTCCAAAGCATTACGTCAATTATATGTTGTTTTAAATCTTTATTTCTACGGAAAAACTAGTACATATTATATTATAATTTATTTCTCTTATTTAAGTATCTTTTGTAAATATGTTTATATTAATTGTATATATTCGTGTCCTGACCGTTGGTTTCCTGTGTGTCGGGGATGTAGATTATTTGTTATAGTTAAAGCGCCTAAATTATTTCTAATGATTTAGAATAATGATGCGTGTTCGTATTATAGATTCTCCTACAAAATAAATAATTTACAATAAGAACAGGAAATTGAACTGATGCGCTATGCTACAAGGTTAATGTACGCGTATGTTCAATGTTAAAAGGCACTGACAAATTTAATCACATAGAATGAGTTATTTGCAAAAACGATACAAAACATATTGAATACACGTATAATTTGTCACTAAGTCATTTAGTCTCTTGTTGTAAGTTTAGTAATTTTAAATGAATGCTTTGACAATTCCTGAGATTATAGATTAAGTCAGTTTTTAACGTACTCACTAGTTACTGAGGATTCCACGGTTGCAGTTCACAATTCACAGTTTGCGGAGGTCAGAAACAAGAGACACTGGAAAATTACATAGCATTTCTTGAATACATTTTGTTCCATTGCAGAGTCCAATGTAAAGTTCCTTGTGCACTGAAGTTAATGACGTGGATATAAGTTACACGTTGAAGAATATTAATTATCACTTGCCAGAAAGTGCGATAAATGTTAACTAGACTTTGTAGTTGAAAAGCAGATTATTAATGAAACACTTGTACTGAAGCGCTGTAAAATGTGAATTAGCTTTTGTGGTTGAAAAGTAGATTAATAAAGCACTTGTACTGAAGCGCGATCAAGTGTTGACACTTGAAGCTATGAACGACACGGCTTGTTCTGAGTGATGGAGTGAGCGACACGAAGTGTTCACTAGCGCAGATCGTCTCAGAGTGAGGCTTTTCTTGAAATAAACAAATTATGTTCCCCATGGTTACCGTGTATTTTGGGATTGATTGGATCACTGATTTTAGTCACTTGTTTTTGAGCTTCTGTTGATATTGGTTAAACGTCACGTAGAGATTGTTAATAGTCTTTCCTTTGTTTACTTCTAGAAAAAATTCTGAATAGGGAGGGATATGAAATTATAAGCGTTCATATGTTAGCTTCTAGAAAGTTATTCTATTCACTTGTTTATCAATAGAGAATGTAGCATCCTGCCACTCGTGGTTCCCAACGGTGCTCATTGAATAGATAGTTGCAGAATACTTAAAAGACATTTTGCAACTAAATCAAAATATTAAAGAAGCACTAAAGGATGCTGAAAAATACTATTACGATACAAATCACAAGTAAATAAAATTAAAATCATTTTAAGTTCAAAAACAAAGATTGGAAAAATTTAAACTGCAACTATCCATTCAATGAGAGTGAATACCAGGGCATTGTATGCACAGCCCACGGCTCTACTTAAGGGGAATTTTAAAGGCGTACAGGGAAAAAAACCTCGCCACACATTTGTACATAAATAATAATTTTTGTAAATAAAGCGCCCTATTGAAATTGAAATAGTTAGCATACGTTTCAAAACCACTCGGTTGTGTTATCGGCCATTGTTTGCTGATTTGTGACTGGAGGGCGAACTGCAAGAAAAGAAAATTTTCATTACGCCAAAGAAAAATTGTGAACTTTTGAAATAGTTTCATATATTCTTAATTAATTTTCTGGCGAGACCACTCTTTGGTATCACACAAGCGACCGCATTGTGGCAATATGCCGCATTCTTCATTTCGATGCTTATATAACAAGAATGAATACGTACATTAAATATATTTTCAGTTTAAAGGTTAATAAAGTAACAGTAATACATATTCGTATAGTTCATAATTAAAAACACAAACATCTTTACTGAATTACAAACATTAAATAATTTTAGAATAACTAAAATAAGAGCATGACAAAATATTACCCAGCTCTTACGACTCATAAATAATTAACATTTCAAAAACACTCCAAATACAAATTTTGAACTAAAAGAGATAACTAAAAAGAATGAATATACATGAAACATTCAATCAATGACGTGAAAGACTGATTCAAGTGAGACGTTTAATATCAACACGAGTGGTTAATTAATGAAGAATGAATTGAATGTTTATTGGATGCACTACTATAGCGTCTATCAATCCTAACAAATAGTGAAGCATTGCAACTCTGTCCTGCCTACTAGTGAGTTGAACAAATAATGTATCAAATTAATAAACACACTAACATTTAGCAAAAATATCACTGTTATAAAATTTAACTATTAAGTAAATTGTCTCCTAAAAAACAACAACTGAAAGTTATATTGAAGCTCTGCACTGTTTAACATTAATATGATATTCAGTACTTTTCAATTATATTTTCCAGTTATTATACAGGTTTAATGAAGACACCCATATTGCTACTAGTATTTAATGTTACAAAAAATTTAACTACCGAATATAGTTGTATTATTATATTTTGATATAATTATTTTTTCTTTTTACATCATATACAATGTTCTTGATTTTAAATAAAAGTGTCTGAAATTATTTTACTTTACTTATTTTATAACTTTGTTCAATTTTTTTTCCTTACATATAAGATAAAAAATCGGTGATCGATTAAAATCCTCTCTCGATTTAGCATTATAGAAGAAATAAATATAAATTATTTATTGATAATATTGTTGTATTTGTATAAATTAGAATACATGAGTTCATATAGAACTCATTCATTAACTAAGAAATGAGATTCAATATATGTATTCAAATTTGTTCTAATTTATTGTTGAATTGCCAAATTAATAATTGATTATAAATTTATTTTTCTTTTCAGACAACATGAAGTGTTGGATGTGATTGTAAGCTAGCAATATTATATACCTGATGTGTATTGTAAAAATTCCGTTTCATGAATTAAATTGTTTTACAGGTTAATTGAAATTGACGAACGACATTCAACATATTTATTTTTTCTCCATTAAATTACAATTGAAATACGAGCAAATATTTTTCTTTGAGTCTCAAAATACTCGCAAGTAATTTTTATACAATTTGGGAGTATATTTACATGGAAAACTACACCGCACGCAGAAACCGTTGCATTGTATACTTTCCCTGACGGCACAGCGGACCAACGAACATCGCGAGAGCTGAGTCGACAAAGCTCAAGGATGCTGGTGCAAATTCTTCCTGGGGTACTGCAGTTTATGATACAATTGTCACTATGACTCACATCACATGGGATAAAATTTCTCAAGACTCTCTGTGATATGAGGAATTTCGGACGATGTAAGTATGATAACCTTATGACACAGTTCCGACTATGACACAAATTGAATTCGGGTTATCTTACATTTCTTTGCCACGCTATTAGATATCCACGAATGCCAATTTGTGAATGAATCGCGGTAAAAAAAAAGAATTGAAAGTTAGGTGAGGTTTGGTTAAGCTGCCACAGACATTTTTTTGCCCAGCCTGTGAAGCAAAAAAGCTATTCTCGGGGTTCTGGAAGAAAAGCGCCGAGAGATTGACAACAGTGAAGAGGGTTCTTGTGAAACGCAAAACGTGATTCGAATGGCTCGTCCATTGAAGCGTAGATAGATCCTCACATTCGGGAAACTTCTAGCAACGTTTCTACTGCTTTTTATGTCTTTATCCCTTACAAGATACTCCGAATGTCAACATATTGGGGTATTCATTGACAGGTTTTTTGCAAAATATTATAAACGTGCTCTCAGATTTAATATTGATTCTGAAAGTATGAGCATACATAAGAAGTTATGTTAACGAACCTACTTTCAATTTCCTCTTCTATATTTTTGATATGATGAAAAGTAAAAATTGAAATTTAAAGTATTATGGCATTATGAAACACTTTAACCCATAAATTCGACAGGGACATTTTTACAATTTTCTTACATATTACTTGTTTCCAAAAGTGAATGCAATCCATTCAAAATGATTTTTTTAGTAATTAGAATAAATTTTATTCTGAGAAATTTTTCTAATCGTTGAGTTGTTTCATTATATTATGTAAAAGTAGAAATTTTTGTCTGTGACATTTAAAAATAGTTTTCTATCTTTATAGAGTAAACAGAGAAGACTAAATTTTGCACCTTACTGCAGAAGTATTGTGACTAATGGAGCGACCTTGAGTAAAACGAATAACTTAGAATTCCCTCTCCTATAACATAACCTGGTAAATAAGAGCGTCATTTTCTTTTCTCTTAATCGTAGAATGTAAAACTTTTCATACGTTTTCGGAAAAAAAGACTGATAATATAGTCGATGCTATTTTTAACCGTTTCACAGACTATATACGAATTAGACAAAATGCATTTTTTAAACGTTTTTCAATATTTTTTCCCGACTGTTCATTATTTGTTGTGCTTTATGTTATATACAATATCGTAGATCAGCAAGTAGTAAGAGCAATCCAGTGACGCTCCGTATACACACTTTATACTTGTTTTCCACCAAGACAAGTTCTATTGTAGAACGTCTTTCTGCATAAGCGCATTTTAGTCTCCACTTTGTTAAGTGCAAGTTAAGTTAGAATTACATAATTATTATTCCGAAATTAAAATATATCGTTTACTTCTATTTTAAGACCATTTTGGACCGTGTTTGACTTAAATTAAAACTAAACACATTTTTAAAATTTCCAAATGTTTCAAACATTTTCAAGAGTTATGGTGCTTTAACATGTTTTAGGCAGACAAATGTATTCTCAAAATCGTGAACATTCGTGCGTTGTGAAGTGGAGTACACAAAAAAATTTCCTCCTTTAATTTTTCTTCTGTGGTACAGGGGAATTTACTGCAGTGGTACTTACAGAAGGACCCTCTTTGTAGTAGAACATGAATACTTGGACTTTTAGTTATGAAATGTGTGAGAGTTATGAACAACGTATGTATTGAGTATTAAATAATATTTAAGAGATATCTCTGAGATTTATTGATTTATTTATAGTTCACATAATACTTTGTATGCTATCCGATACCTTTTTATCAATAATTTTTTTCATTTCCATAAACTTTAATATTAAAAACAAACATTCGTGTATGTTCTTTAAAAATTTGAATTCCTTGATCTTTTTTCAAACAAATGCAATGTAGCAGCGAAGTTTTGGAAGTAATATACTTATTTTCAAATTCTTGCTGTACTTACATGATTCTTGAAGTACTTCGTAATCTTTTATGGACACATCGTATCTTTTACACGTCTGCTGAAATTAAGTTCTGAGCTCTCTTGTGTCCTGGTACAATTTGGAATTAAGAAGACTTGAATTCTCAGAAGTCTTGCGTACTTTCGAGTCACAATGGAGGACGCCACGAGCAAACGACAATAAAATGGAGAAAAGATGAGTTAACGAGAAAGCGATCAAAGGGACGAAGCAGTACCGACAGATCGTGCAACAGACGCGTACCCTTTGATCACGCATTAGATGAAAGAAGGGGATGAGATTTTCCGAACTCTGCACTTTATTGGCGAGGACATTGTTTTGCGCTAACGGACTGTTTTGTCCCATAAAATCTAATCGGTGGAAATTATATGATTGAGTGAGTTTTCGTTGAAGCTGGAGTGATGTGGGCTGATAATCATGTTATGACTAATACTCTACTTCCACAATTAATCATACCATGCTTTAATAATTTCTTCATAAAAAATAGTAACTTTAACGAACTTTTTCATACTTAAAAATATATTCAGTCACATAGTTTCGTCCATATAAAACAATTATTATTAAACAGCTTTCTTGCATGTATGCACATATGTCTCTTCTGAAAATAAAACAGATGATCTAATATTTGCTCCTTTCGAGACAATATTTAGGCAACTCGCAAATCAGCAAGGCTCGTGTTGGTTTCCCCCTAAACGCTCCCGCTTATGTACCACAACAATGGAAGAACTTTCGTTTCTGACCATCGATTACTGGATTGCGCGTTTATCTTCGGTCGCTCACAACAACAAAAAATAATCTCGCGTTCTGCTAGAAACTGTAAAAACACAGGCATTTGCCATGAATATTACGTCGTTGTTAACTCATGGCTTTTTATTTACACAGAATAAAATTATTCCGGGAAATGTTTGGTCCGCAGTCCGACTGTTGTGTCAACCAACCAGCACGCAATCTAATATGTATGTTATATATCAATGGCATTGATAGACGATTACTTTCGTGTATAATTTTCACAATGGCAAGGAAAATAAAAACAACAATAAAGTATAAACAGTCAGGGTACCACGAATATGTATATAGCAGGTTATTGTTTCCAAGCAATGCTGTATAACTTGGCAACACTGGGAACAACTGAACAAGCGGTCCTCTGAGGACCAATGACGGCAATACCAATGTCGACCAGTCGAAAGAGACAAAGAAACTCTTGACCGCTGCAGTGTTGCCAAGTACATATAGCATGGCTTGGAAACGTTGGTTATATGTGTCCCACTGATATTCATTCTCCTTTCGTTTATTTGTCTCCATTTATATTGTGAGAATACTTTAAAGGACGATTGAGTTAAATTGCGTCCATGAAGTGATTTATTATCTTTTCACGAAAAAAAAATTGGTTATGTAAGATGTTTCGACAAAGATCATAAAGTTAGTTGTCAGGAATTATTAGTTTATTTAAGCTTTTGGTGAGTATTTAAGTGACTTGCTTCATTGTGTGTCTATCAGGTATTGAAATAATAAATATTGTGTCAAATGGCATAACCTCTAAACTCTTCACGCCAATGAAAATGGGTAAGGTAAAGTGGATAGAGTATTTGATTTGTCCATTCACAGATAATTGGAAGTTTGTTAAGATGATAAAAAGTAAAAGAGGTGAAGAAATTCAACGACCTTTTGTGTATCACATGGTGAAACACGTTGAAGAATGTGTCAATACAATTGAACATTGGATTCGTGTAATGCATGCTATCATGAGTCACAAAATGTGTTAAGCTTTCGTAACTTTTCTGCTATAACCACATTACGTTTGAGGTATTTACTTTGCTCGGAATGTAAGGGCTCTAATGACCTTGATATTAACGAGCCCTAAAGCCTCACAAAACAATTTTGCTCGGAGTTATCCACAATTTATCCAATCTCTCGAAACTTGTGTGGAATAATCAATGGAAGAGAACTATGAATTTGATAAATAAAAATTACCAGCTAATGGCACGGAAGTTATTACAATTGCAGAAAGAGTGTAGCTTTTTTCTCGAGCGAAGATAGGTCTAAAATTTATTGTAACCAATACATCCTCGCTTCAAGATGTGGTACGATAGCCGCAGTGCGTAACAGAGGCAGTAGTTATATCGTTATACATGTTTGAAAGTGGACCGATCGATAGCTCGTTCATCTCACTTTGTAGATTTATATTCTCACTGCGGAGTGTCATTATTTTACTAGTGATGACACGACGGAAACTTAGATCGTATACCATTTCCCCAATGGCTATTTATTTCCTTGAATCCATTCAGCTCTGAGAAATTCTACACCATGCTCCAAAAGCTAGTTTATTTTACTAGCACAAATGATATTGAAGTAAGTATTCAATACACCTTATTTTCCATTTTATTATTTGAACACTCGTATTCAAGTATCTATTAAAATATTTAATTCTGTTTTCATAAAAATAATTTGTAATAATGATAAATTTATATTCTCAAACGTGCATTGTACGATTTACTGATGTTATATACCCTAGATACAGGAAATGCATATAGAGAAAATATTATCCAAGGAAAAGGTTCTTTGAAGGATATATTACATATAATATTCATACATAAATTACACACACACTTTTTTTACATACACATACATTTACACAAAACGTACCTGAAATTATTCTTTAAATTAACTAAATCCTTTGAATTCGTAGGGAGGTTAGAAGTTCAAGTGAAAGAAGACTTTAAAAATTCAAACTTTCTTCAATTTCATGATTTATACGTGAATGCAATTTCCCATCGGATTTGACTCTGTTTTTTCCCACTTCGGGACTACGGGATTGAAGTTCGATTTCGGGGTAAATGCGGAAGTGTTTACAGGACTTTTGATTTATAAGTATTATTATTGCAAAATCACTCTCATTTAACCGTGGTTAGGATCGTGTAATTAGGACAGAAAAACTTGGCAACTTACGTGTAAGACTAACAATACTTCTGCGGGTGCAAATTGAATGCGATTTTAGTCGCAATTGATTGTAATTTTCGGACACATCTTTACGTCCTTGACGAATGTAAATGTGCTTATTTAGGATTTCTGGCTTAATCTTTCAGAAAAGGTGAAACGCTTTCATGCACCAATCATAGTATTGAAGTTTAATTTTTGAATTTTTAAAGTCGCGTATCACGTGAGCTTTAAGAGATCCAACGTTCCAACCTCCCTTATTACGATAAAAAAGTCGGACTCGATATAGAGTTACAACCACAGTCATGTGCTTATCATGGTTTTGTTTCATGAGATCTCGGTCTGTAACGCGCTGTAAATATACAACATAGGACTCGTCATCTTCGGGAGCTTTTATTCTCTTTTCAGGGAAGAGTTCCGGATTTTTACTCTTTCGATTTAAATACAAGATGAAATACACATGCCTGTTTTGTAAGCATTACTTTTAAATTCAATGCTGTCAAATGCCATTCTGAGGGATTTTGCAGTGAAATAATTAACAATGTTAAATAGAACAAATATAAGACAAAATACAGAATTGTTGATATAATACTACGGTAGTAACATTATGAAATACAATTGAACACGATTAATACAGGATGATGAGTACTCCAAAAACTGTTGGAATTTATTGTGGGTGAAAGTTCATAAAATTTCGTTCATTCCCGCATTTGCGTATTTCATATTCACACATTTATCTAGTTTCGAAGAAATAAAAAACACACTTTTTTTACAACCAAATATACGCCATAAATCTGAATATTGAGTTTGTACGTGTGTTGTTATGCGTACGAATAATATGGGCGACTGTGTAAGTCATCTATAAACCTCGAATTTTCTACCACAAAAGTGAATTTCTATCTTTAGCTGGTTATTTTGGCACAGTTAGATATAGTAGACAAGGAGAAAATATGTAACAATTATCGATAATTATATTTTTTAATTATATTTGAGGTGTTAATATCTCTTGTATTTGAAACTTTTCCGAGCGGAAAAAGAAAAAAAAAATCTTCCTATAATACACACAACTAGTCAGCACGTAAGCTATAAGGCAACATGTATCATATAAAACGGACGAAGCTTCGCTAGAAAACGGTAAAAGAACGGACGTAGCATATTGGTTCTCTCTGTGAAACGTCAAACCCTTGTGGCGACGTCCTTTGAACAGCCTTTGACGCGTCGAGTGGAAAAGAGCGAAATATGAGTTCGATGCACTCAAACTCAGCTTAAACTCTCCATCAGTATCATTTTAAAGTGTCTTGGAGAATATTCTGGAATGGGATGTTGAAAAATTGGTGAGAAAAATATGGGAGTCAAACAGAATACAAAATTCTTGCGGTTTGACCAAATTCTTTATTTTCTCATTTTGCTAATGTTTCGGTAACGAACTTTATCTTCGTCAGGGCTTAGTAGAATGTATACAATCACAAACATGCTCTCCATCTACTAACACATNATATATATAATATATATATATATATATATATATATATATATATATATATATATATATATATATATATATATATATATATATATACGTTATATGTGTGTGTGTGCGTTCTTTTTATTTGATTTTTATATTCCTTTTATATTTTACTTTTACATCTATGTATTATACCTTTACGTGAGTGCTCAGTGCAAGGATGTTATATTCTGTGGTTTTTCTATCTATATGTTGGTAGTTGGAGCATATATTTATGATTGCGAAAACTCTACTAAGTCCGATGAAGGTAACGTTCGTTATCGAAACGTTGACAAAGTGAGAAAATAAAGAATTTGGCCAAACCGCAAGAATTTTGTGTTGTATTTCTACAATGTCTGATAACATCCTTACTCCAAATTTTTTTAAATAGATTTACTTATTTAAGAAACGACAGAGGTGCTTCAATACTTCCTACTGGAGTATACTTGCCAATTTTTGGATTTAAAATATAAGACATATTTGCAAGTTAAGATTTTGAATAGGAACAAAACAACTGTAGATGTTGGTTGTTAATTTGAATAGTCATTTGGAAACTTCCAGTTTTCTATGCGTACCAGTTCTAAATGTTGATAGGTGTTTTAAATGCTCACATAACGACTCGAATCTGTTAACTCGCTACACACGAAACTGACAGTTCATCATTCTTGTCAAGATCCTGAGCACGTAGAAAAAATTGTTGTCGTTATTTTACTATTACTCCTGTCTTCCAAGCTCCACTCCTTCCCATACATTTAATGTAGGAAAGTTCTTAAGAGAAAAGAGTAGGATGAAATCACGATATTCTAAAGACACTTTCATACCTCCCTAACCGACATAAATTATATTACACACAATGGTTAAGCCTACGCAAAATTAAGAACATTAGTTTAAATTAGTATGAAGATTAACTGGAGGTGTCTCATTAGATTTCCTCACACTAATGTTCTTAGTCTCATGTATACTTGTAAATTGCAATTTTAATTGTAGTTGTTTTTTATGTATTTTGTTGTGTAAACGTATACATTGTGTATTTCAAAAGAAGCAGATCACTGGTTTTCCAAAATTAAAAAAAAATTCACTATCAATATTAATTTGACTTTCGCCGGTTTTTAGGGCTTGCCTAGTACAGATTTGAATCATTATGCTGAACTGAACAAGAGACATAGATCCATTTAAAACAATGCAGAGTAAAGTGGTCATTTCAAGCCTGTTTACCAGTATCCCATGATTTTTCACTTTGTTCTAAATTCCAACAATATTGGAGTAAAAATGTACCTATTAAAGTTCTCCGTTAACAATTATATTTTATTAAAATAATACAAATTAAATTGTGTTCCGTTAATTTTTCCCCTAGTTTAAATCCGAATAAACAAATTTTATAATAATGGTAAACACAACAACACAAAATTGTATATGTTCCTTTGGGTAAGTGATGAGTATCTTTCCAAAAGAACCGACGCGACAAGTACTGAGATTCTATAGACAACCATAGCAGATTTTTGGGAGGTGATGATGAAAATATGGTTCCATTTATTTTGCATGTCTTTGAGTTTAAAGGAAATGAAGGAATATACCATGTAACTACATATTTTAAATTGAAATGAAAAATGTGAAGGTCACTTTCTAGCGTTAGGAAGAATATGAAGTAACTCTTTACTTTCTATTCAATCCATAAATATAGAAAAATATAAGTTTTTATTTTATTTCTTTTGTAAAATACGGAATGTAGTATGACGACTGCGAAGGATACTCGGACCACGACACGCGTAGAGGAAGGGCATACAGGCTTTCAGTAGAAACGTGAATACGCGAACGAGCGCTGAAGAACAGGCATCAGGGTATTTATTTGGCTTTTGGAGGCAGTGCTGCGAGGCCGAGTGAAAAGAGACGTGGGCAATGGTTTCGTGGAGTGAGGAAATTGAAACTAAGGGCATGTGGAAATGGGACCAGGAACATAGCGGATTCAACGGAACAAAAAACGACGTCATTGCTTCGAATGAGTTCAGTTGAAAGATGCGCGAGGTTATGCGATGTACATGACAGCGGCCGAGAGAGCAAGAATTTCTATTTCGCTCTGCCGTGAGGATGGGGGAGGGGAATAATAGAGGGCGAGAATGACGCGAGTGGGGTAACTCAGAGAGTTCAGTTCCATCCAACGTACAACTTGGGGTACTTAGGAATTCCCTGGACTTGAGTCACGCAGACCCGACGGATAGGAGTAATGATATTGGATGCGCAAGGTTTACTACAAGATTATTACATTCTAATAAAAA
Organism: Laupala kohalensis; assembly: GCA_002313205.1. Taxonomy (NCBI): domain Eukaryota; kingdom Metazoa; phylum Arthropoda; class Insecta; order Orthoptera; family Trigonidiidae; genus Laupala; species Laupala kohalensis. The sequence goes on along the minus strand of NNCF01128169.1, from coordinate 108,352 downwards.
ATTGTGCGTTTTTATTTGTATACACAAAAAGCAAAGAAATATTTGGTTGCCACTAGATGTTTGTAATTTAATAATTAGTTCTACAAATATGTATAAGAATCATTAGTGACCCCGTTATCCATGATATTAAAATTTTATTGAGATGAGGTCCATAACAAATACAATGCTGAATAACTGTTAAAATCGTGTACAGCCGTGATGAAGAAAAAATAAATATTTCGAAAAGTTGTCTTTATAAATACTGTATTAGTAGCGGGTCTCATCTCAATATTCCTTCAATATAAAAAAGCGATGTTTTTTCTATTGTACTGAGTAACAACTTGTTTCATAAAAATTGTCTTTTGTGAATGATATTATTAATCATAATAGTAATAATTATCCGGACAACACAAATGTGAAGTCCAGTCCACAGAAGATTAAAATATTCATATTGAAAGTTCGTACCGACAGTTTATGATAATATTAATAATAAGTGTTCGGAATTCATTTGCGGTGTGAGGTTATAAAGTTGACGAAGAAACGGAGAAGGAGAATGTAGGATTCGTGGTTAAAAGAGAACCATGAAGAAGCGGAGAAAGGAAAAGAGAAATGTGTAAAGCAGAGAGTGAGACACGCTCTGGGGCTCAGTGGCACTCACTGGTCTCAGAAGGGGGGTGACGCAGCTGCGCGCGACTGGTGCTTAATTAGCCGGCAGTGGTGGCAGGCAAGGCGAGCGAGCCCCTGGCGGCACGGCACCGCGCGCCGTGGCGGCAAAGGCTGCCTCAGGGCCGAGTGACGAGTACGGTGGGCACAGTAGCGTTCCTCTCGGCAGAGGATTCCCTAGAGCAGACATGACAGCGGTGTCCATCACTCTGCACTTCATATTCTCGAGCGACGACATGAAATGCTCACAAATAATAATGTTCCACGTGATTAGTTTTGAAAACAGGAGATTTTGTTTCCCGGCAATAGAAAGGACACGACCTGGAGAGATGGTCAAGGGAATAATATTGTATTAAGAACAGTTTATTACTTCAAATAATACTTTATTTAGTTTAAATAAATATTATTTTCACCAAATCAAACAATAACATAAATGAAAATCATCACCCTCCCCTCTTTCTCTTAGTTCCTTCGTGCTTTCAATGAGCGACTGTTTCAGACCTTAACACATGTTCATAAAAACATACCGGTTCTTCCTTATCAAAATCTGCTCACCAAATATGTTTATGAGTTGTTTTAAAGTTAAAACTACTCAACAAAATTTATAAATTTTAATGAAGAGTTTCTTTGAGTCTTATGATTAAAAAGCAAGCTCTTAAAAATTTAAAACAAATAAAATAAATTATATGTGGTGTATATACTAATTTTTGTTTCTCAAATGACGTAAGCCGCAATGCATATCTATGAAATAACGTTATGTATGAAATTAACTAATATTCCTGCGTTTAAAGAAATCTTCTCTAACTTTTGGCGCTGTGGTTGCTATAAGAATTGGTTTGAGCTTTCGCAGTTACGTTAACGTATATGCAATGTTTCTTTGATTACTGATATATTTTGAAATAAACGTTATTACGTATTTAAATAAATGTGAAAAATAAGGCACTGGCATGTATACGTTTATGATTTTAAGTAAATGGTAAAAAATAGCCCAAAAGAGAAAAATGTTTTACCCTTCACCGAGATTTTGCGTAGGTTAAATGACCAGCACTCTCTGAATGACAATTCCGGCGTCTTCTGCCATTAGTACGTTAAAAAAATAAACGTATCTGTGATGAAAAACTGTTTTTAAAACTCTATCACGTCATATCAAATAACATTCATTTCACTACCTGCCACGATCCAAAAAAATTACTTCAAAACAAACCTTGCCGAGTACGTGTTATTTTTGTCCTGAGTCGTACGTTGTTCAATTTATTCCTACGATTTTTTGTAGATTTCAAAATTCATATGTTCAGTTTTGAGAGTTCTTAGCTGCGATAGTTCTTTGAACTTTATGTATTTCAGCTCCTTTTCAGTAAATTACTGAGTCGCAGAGTATCTTCCTCTTTGACATTAAAGCAAAATTTCTCATGAGAATAGTCTCCGAGACACACATTCTGCTTCTCTTTTAGACTATATTTCAATGCTCTTCATGTAAAATTGTATCTTTGTGATTCGTTTATTTTTTCACCCTATACTTGAACTGACATTTCGTCACTTTCTGATGTGTTGTTGTTATTACAGTTGTTTCAAGTGAACTTCTTTAGTCGAGAGTGATTTGCACTTTATGTCGTTAGAAGAAGGAACTTAAACCTCTGTCCCTCAATCTAAGGCGCATCAGTCTATATCCTATACTATTAAGCGAGCAATAATTGTACGTATCTATATACCTATGTACCTGTGTATTTGTCAAAAATTTTCTTAAAAGGGGTTCTAACGATTTTAATGAAAATGAGAGATTAGATGTATTTTGGGATGAAAATATGACATAACATGATCTCTTTTCTTTGAATAACAATTTTAACACCTGTCTAATATTAGCAAAGTTAATAACCCCTAAGTAATTTCTTCGCACAGGACATGGTGGTGAAGGGGTGAAGTGCGTATATGTGTCATGTACACAAGGTCCGGGGTTCGAATCCCCGTGTGTTCGTTTTTCTACTCATTTCCGTCGATCGTATATCTGCTTATACACTCATCCTCTTTTTAAACATTATTACTATTAATAAATTGCTGCTGAGTAACTAAACTAAGTTTGCTGTTTAAGTGCAAGAAGAATTTTTCTTTCAGTTCATACGAGTTTCCACCTCAAATTTTCTTTCAATCATTATGTTTTTTTTATTTGTAGCAATCCAACAAAAAAGAGTTAAATATTAGTTAAGAATTTGAAAGCTCAGATTCGCCACCAACAGTCCACCAAGCTGACTGTACCGGCGTTCTTCGAGACAGCTGGCTTAAAATTTGTTCTCTAATTTAATTTCTTTAATAATAACGATTAAAATGGCAAACATACGAGGAAAGTATAAATAGGCAGATCATATTGACAAAAAATAATGAAAATATAACTTTCTCGGCGGGGAATCAAACCCGGACCTCGCACGTTCATATATGAGACGTTGATCCCTATACCATGAACAAATTTCGACGAATTTTTATTTCATTATTAAAAAGGTAATGAAATTACCGCACATAATATTTTCAAGTCTAAAACTATTCATTTGAATTTGACGCGGCTACTTTTCATGTGACGTAGTAATAACAAAATCGCATTGAATGAAAGTTAGCTCTACGGACAAGCGAATTCATGTAAAGTAATAATTGGCAAAGAAATAAGTGAATTGGCAAGGAAATAAGAATAAGTGAAGTTTCTTCAAAGTTAAAATGTGTTCCTAGAGGTGTTCAATTCAAAAATAAAATTCAGTATAGAATCCAAAAACATCAACTACTACCTTATTAAAAACAAAAAAGTAAACATCCAAAGAATACGACTGTTGTCCAGCCTTTCTTTTCAATCCTCGATGGAAAATAAGCACGCGTGTAGAGTAATTCATTTCAACGCAGACCCCAGTTTTCCCCCTTTCGCCGGTTATGTGCGAAGTGGCTGATGTGGGTGGCAGCATGCGTATGTTAGATTCTGCTGATACGAGTAAAACACCCATGTGTCTACGGCGACAGAAAGAGTCTGCAGAAATGGATCCCTATTCCAAATGTACTCAACCAAATTTTCAAGTTTTGTTCGAATACGTTGATTATTTTGTGTATAATAGAATAAACAGAAATCGATCACTGATAGTGGCGGATCCACGGGGAGGGGGGGGGTAAGGGGGCTAGAGTCCCTCCCCCATTGGACCTGAACTCTTAACAGATGAAATCGAAGAAACATACTTTGTCAAAGAGTTACCAAATTAACAATTGTTATTAGTTATAATTATTATCGTTTTTAATAATACCATATTAATAACATTTATAAAAATGGTTTTAATAATATCATATTGTTAATTATTTATTTGATGCATTTTATTTATATGTTATTTATAAAATTTGTGTTATAGAACCATAATTTTTAAACAAAAATACTCCCCGGGTAGTCCCCCACCCCACCTATGATTACGGTCTGGATCCGTCACTGATCACATACACACCATTATCGTAATAACCTGAAGAGATCTCGATTTATTTTTGGGACGTTCATTATACTTTCCTTATACCTACGTATAATTCGTAAGTAAAGACCTGAAGAACAAGTTTTTACCAATCAGAGGCAAAATACCTTCTTTCAACTGAAGTCTGTTCTCCACTGATCGGTGTCGTAGTGACGGCGAACACTTTCTCACGGAAGTCACCTAGTAGTTAACACTTATCTCATAAATAAATATGCATGTCTAATATTATAAATATGATATATTGTGGATTACTATGAATATATAATTTTCAGTTGTTTACAAATGTGTGAATAAATGAGGCAAGCACAATTTAAGCCTAATGGTTATTATTTTCTCTTTACTCCATGAATGTGTTCTACCGAGTAAATATAGTGCGTCAATTCCATAAATTTTTAGAATTACTCCTTAAACCAGGACACAAAAAAATCTTATATGGGCAACGTAAACTACACAGTTATCTAATTAGCAAAATGTTACGTATGGAATTGTCATTCGTAATATGCATGGTTACACAGCAGTGTGACTGTAAGTAAACCACGGTTTGAACCCCTTCACAAAAAATAATTTTTGAATTCATTTTGTCCAGATCATTGTGTGCGAGGTCATCCATCGGTTCAACATTGAAAGATTATACGACTGATTGAAAATTGTATGACTATTGTGTGAGCCATCCGAGCGAAGCTCTGTCACCAGATATTAAACATATAATGATCATAGTATTAATCCACGTAATCACTTAAAATGTCCTCTTACAAACATTCCAAGAACAATTTTCTTTGGTAAAAGTCAGATAGTATGAAAGTAAATATTGTACATATGGTACTGGCACATAAATTTTGGACGAGAGGATCAATTCAACACTTCATTCTCGTTAGGTTGCAAATACCTTCCGTAGTAGTATGTAGCTTATAAATGAGATGTCTGTCTTTGATATCGAATTAAATACTGAAGAAGAAGGATTTGAGTGTAGGGATAACCTAACGTTTAAAAAGGTCAAAATATTTTATTTCTGCTCTTCGTTTATTGTACAGCAGTGACAATATTTGAATGGTAGAGTAGTTTATTACATGTTATTGTTCTGTATTAATTTAGAAAAATATATTATCAATTCACGACGTATAAATGATTTAAACAGAAGGAATTGATTTGGTTTCGTAGTATCCTTTACTTTGCACGGAAGAAGTAACGCATGAAATTCCACTTGTGGGCGTGATTTTTATGGACTGAGCCACTGGGCAGGGATTGGTTATATATATATATATATATA
>NNCF01128169.1:73845-97223 GCA_002313205.1 Laupala kohalensis | reverse complement strand
TATATATATATATTGAAGGTAATGACAATCACTGTTGTTGTTTGTTCAAGCAAAATGATAAAATTCCTAAAAATGGTAGGGTTCAGTAAGAACAGTAAGAAATAACCTTATTAATTCTATAAATTATTTAATGACACATTATTATGCTTTTAATTTATTTGATTTTTCTCTTCCTTTTTGAAGTCAAATTTTCAGTTTCTGTCTGTTTGTTAATATATGTATGAATATACATAACCTAAAAACCTTAACTCACTTAAATGTCGTTCAAGATATTTAATTCCAAATTGTGATAAAGGAATTACTTACATAACATTAATATAGGTTCTTGTAATCACATGAAATCGTATATGAATGAATATGAAAACTAAATGTTCATTTTCCTATTGAAAACATGCGAACACTGAATGAAATGTTTTTAATAAATGAAAAAAATCATTGATATAAATGATCATAAAATGAATGCTTCCCCAAAAGTGAAATTAAATTAATTTATTAAAAGTGGAATGGAATTAACTATAATTTTGATCGCAATATATGTAAGTTTAGCATACAGAATTTGTGAAATTGTATGCTCTGTAAGCGAAAGAGTTCAAAGCCAATGGAACCACAATATCATTCAGACGGTTTTACAGCATAAACACAAAGCTAAATATATTATTTATGTTCAAAGTGATGATTTTGCCTCATTTACGGGTATTTAGAGCACGAAATCTACAACATCTTCCTTCGTCTCTGTTGTTTGCTTATCAAACGTTATTGATTTCTGAGGTACATGTCGTACATCTGTAGTAATCAAATGTTTCTATGATGTACGAAGGATGTACTCTCATAGAGTTCAAATATTGTCCTCGATATTCGTGTGAACTTCATAGGGATGCGTTTGCTACTTTATGAAATTTTAGGGCAAAACTCGTATTACCAAGTTGCAATAACAAGATACCACTTTATAATACTTTCAGTCATTTTAAACTTAGATCTACCTACAACCAATTGGTTTCTAATCTTGGGAACTAAAAATGATTTTAACAAGATTAGAGCAAGTTCTGTTTTGTTTAATCGACCTATTAAAGTACACTCATATAAATCATAATGATTGAAAAAGTAATGTCACTCTTTCTGTCCATAAAGTACTTATTGCATGCTTAAAGCATGATTGTATGAATGCGATTGGGGTATGATATTAGACGAGATAATTAATGTCAAATTTACTGATAGAAAAATACTTTAAACTGTTTTAATTTTCAAATTTTCCATATAAAAGGAGAAAATATATAAATAATGATGTGGTACGTTGACTTTTATTAAAACCAATATCTAAGTACTATTTTTATTTTAAAAATTATGAAAGGTTGACGTTCCAATTATAATATTAAAAATATGAATAGAGAGGAATATTAATCCCATGTATTCAGCAGATAAACATCAATTTGAAAGAATGTTATAAACACCTGTTTCATTTAACAGTCTCGCAATTTGAGAAATCTGCCATCAGGGTACCGCCTGCGAACTTTCCGTGCGGTAACTTTAAATTCCAAGATGGCAACATGACTCATGACTTCGTTCCTCTCTCTCTCTCTCTCTCCGTCCGTCGTCGCCGTGTCGTTGGTAAACGACCTCCGCTGCGCTCCCTGGCGCCAGGCAGGCTGCGTCTGAAGGCCTTCGCTCCCTCGCTCTTCCCATGCGCTTTGTCTGCTCCGCTGCTGCTGTGCCAGCGCCTTCTCAAGCACTTCCGCGGCCATCACCCATCGCCGACGTCGCCACTCTGCTGGCTCTCGATGCTATCCGTCACCACCACTCCCATCACCATCCTCTCCGTCACCAGAGCATGAAACGTCACTAACGCTGCCACCAGAGTAATCGTCGTATACGTTTTCGCAGTGCATATCTTCCTGCACCGCCTCCATCGTCGCCGCCGCCTATTTCCGGAGGCGTGGAGAACCCTCGGGGTACAGGGATGCCACCGTGGCTTGGAGTCCCCATAACGAAGCCACGGAATCGATATCGACTGCATGGGCGAAGGTTCTTCCTTACTCTACTCCAGTGTTTCATCCCCTTCTCCCTCCCGGTGACCCATCGCCAGTAATTCAGAAGCCTTTACTTTCCAGAAAACGTGTCCATGCCATTCATTTGAATTGACCTTTTCACCCGATATTTTGCTCGTCCGTCCTTGAAATATCAGGGAGACTCTGATTACTAATCAACAGCCACTAGTTGAGTTTGTGACTCATTGGTGAGTTAACGATTGCTTTTAAAATCATGTTACCTCAGTTCGTAGTACCTCGTTTTATACTTCATTTGCTGGGATCGTCGGTTTTCATCCACTCGGAATAAAATGCGCAGATAGTCACCAGATTTTCAAAACAGGTGCATAACGTTTGCAAATTATTGTTGGAATGTTTCCGGAATTCAATTTGGAAACAGCACCCAACAAAAAGTAATTTCAGAACGATTGGTGATCCTTTTTTCTAGGTTCTAAATCGTTAATTTTGCATTCTAGGGATCCTTTTACCAGTACATGATTTGTGATTTGAATCATGATATACAAATACGTCAATAGATTAAAGTGACATATATTGATTTTCATGAGGTGCTAAGCGTTGAACCGTTGAATTTTTTGGATGGACGGCAACGGTTTCATGGTCCAGTGATAGCACTTCTCGAACGTGCAAATATAATTGATAGACAGTTAGTTTGAAGACATAATTTTGTGTATCTGAGTTTTTGGTACTTTTTATATTTAATTTAGCGTGAGATAAAGCGAAAATAATAATAAATTTTGCGAAAGTAAAATTGATAAACTATATTTGTTCGCGTGACGTTGGTTATCAGGGCTCTAATGACCTTAACGTCGACGAGCCCTAAAGTCCCAAGAAGAAAAAAAAAAGAGACATAATTTGTTGTATGCTTGATCTTTCGCTCAGCATATTTTACGTGATATAAGTGATTATTCAACTCTGACAAATGTTATTTCGTCCTACTAAACTTAACCTGTTAAACGTAAACAGAAATTGAGATAAAATTTACAATTTGTTCATAATTTTGTAATTACATTTTGAATAGTTGTACTCATCTATAGAAATAAAGCGCATCTCACATTTAATATTTTACTTAAATTTTGTGGTTAATCAATTTTATGTTAGATAACCTGTCATATGCTTACGATTTTACTCAACTTTTTAATACTGTTTTTCCAATAATTTAATTTCCTGAATAATGTTTACTGCAATATTGATTTACCTACGTGTAAAACTACTTCATAGATGAGATGTTCGTAGCCATTTTGAATAATAAAATGTCTTAAATAAGAACAAAAAATCTTTTGTTTTCATTTAGCCCTTTTTATTTTAAGTACCTCGCCGACGTTTTGACAACGACCCTTGTCTCTCTGAGAGCTACAAAAAATTTCCATGAATGAAGGATATTTTACATTTGATACTATTTACAATCACTATGTAAATAACATAAAATCACTCTTGAATATGGTAAAAAATAAATGAAAGAAAATTTATTCCTAGAAAAAACACTTATGAACTAACATTAGATAAACGTATGCAATTATCATTAGATACATGCGAGAGAAAGTTATAATATATAAAAGAGCACACTGGGTTATTAAAATTAACCTCAATTTAATGAAGAAATAAAAATAGTGTGTTTGAAAAGGAAAGAACGAATATTATAACAATTAATCAACTAATTTTACATAAAAATTAAACTACCTTTAGAAAAATAATTTAATGCAATTAAAAACATAATTGTCCAATAAAGACAAATGATACATACCTTGTTTCTAATTCCTATCACTGGACCATAAGTTCATGGCGTGCAAAATCATTATGAGAAATCATAACCAAACCTCTCGTCATCTTTATGTACACGTAATAAACCATTCCTTAAGATTCCCATACAACATAGAAACAGGTGATTATTGGCACCGAGTCCTTTAACAAGGAAACCAAAGGGGCAAATAGTGAAATACGAACCGCGCCAAAGAACTAGTGGCAAGTCCCCGATGAATACGGGAGGGACGTAGAATTTGTCCGGAGGCATGCATGGTTCAGATTTAGCCCAGCGATAGTTAGGACTATTACTGGTTACGGTCCGTATAATGCAAAAGGACATGATCGTGGTTTGATAAAAGCAGTTTCGTGTAGATGCGACCACTCAATACCGGAAACGGTGGATCATGTCTTCTACGCCGAGGAGCGCTCAATCTCTCGGGATCGAGTAGAATAGCGAGGACCAAAGCAGTTTGATTGGTACAGCTCGGGAGCTCCACGATTTTGACGCCATGATGACTCCGGTGGAAGACAAAAGAAAGCGAATCTATGACACTTAGGAATTAACAGAAGTGACATATCCTCTGGTAACATTTGCTCATTTGTTACTGAATGAGGATAAAAAAATGGAAGTCGAGGAGGTGTATATATGACACGGCTCTCGCCAAGGGCCTTAACATCTAATAAGCTAAGTGCTTGCTAAGCTAGATGTAATGTAGAATTTTTTTTATATTATTATTTTGCATTATATAGATAGAAGGTATAAAACCTCCCACCTCCCCGTGTCTAGGACGCCTCCTCACACGAGGAACAGCTAAGCGGCGGTACACACAACACCCAATACAATCACGAACACGATCTTTAAGCCGAGATTATATATATATAGCTTCATATGACGATGTGCGACAGTCAAGTCGTGATGGTAGTTCGTGAATGAACGAAGGAGCAAGACGTGTCAATTACAAAATTACACGTAAACAATAACTGACAAAACCAAAGCAAGAGAAAAAAATACTGATAGCAATTTACAAACATACATATTACGAGCCAATTCTATTTTACTTTGTTTCTGATTTTACAAATAACATTTTTCATCCTTCTATAAATTTTCTAACGGCTTCGTAACTCATAACCCGCTCACAGTTTGGCAGTTTTTTTCAAACGGAATCGAACGTGTGATTTTTGCGATTTCAGGTCCTAGAATAGATGTATCATACATAAAATGATGCTGGATGACTTCAGATGTAGCTCTGATCTTGTTTTCTCCGAACACTGAATATAATTGTAGAAGTGATCGTTGTACTTTGGATTAAAAATATCAATGCAATATAAAATTTCAGTTCAGTAACTTCAAAAATAACTACAGCGTTTCTACAAATTGTTTTGTTACTTGGAGGATTTTAAGGGAAGTTTATTGAAATCTGAGAATATTTTCTTGGCTTAGAATTATATTTGTTATGTAAAGTTGAACTTTTAAAACCAATTGAAAACATGTTGCATAGCACAAAGTGCTAGTTTGTGCATATTCCTCTTATATATAAAACAAGGTTAGTATGTCAGTGTGTCCGCAGTGTAGTGCAGAGACGAACAGACCAAGAGCTACAAAATTCGGCTTACACATTCTTCAGGACCAAGTGCACCACCAAGCGTATTTCCCCAAATTATATTTAAATATTTTCTTATTTAAAGTTAACCATATTTTGATTTTCTCGCCAAGCATAGAGACGTCAACACCCTCAGCTTCAAAATTCTTCATATGTATTGGTTGCATATTCTTCGGGGTTAATCGATATGGACCACCGAACAATATATTTTGATACCAAAGATATTTTTTTTTTAATTTTTAAACGTTTATGACGTCAGCCACGAGTGACGAGACTGTAACTCGTAGAGCTCCCTTTTCAATCCCTTTGTCATTAAATTTTGATGTTTTACTTTTTTAATAATATAATAATGATAGTGTAAATACTTCAAGTTTTCAGTCCCTTTATGATTTTTCTTAAAAAAGACGACCCGATAATAATATGATAACACAATAGTGACACTTCTCACTTTTGGATGTCTTACGAGGAGTGCTACCCCTGGTGAGTGTAGTCGTGGAATGTACTTTATATATATCGTTAACTCGGATGGTGTGCCATCCCCGACTAGTTGGCAAAGGCACAACCTCACTAGTATCTACGTAATGGAGTGCGTGAACTTCGGTCGTCATCGTCGTCGACAGACGACAGTTGCCGATCCACTCGTGGATTAGTCGAATGTTCTAAGAAATCATTCTTCTCTTTCTTGGAGCGTGAGTTCAAACTAAAGGCAGCCTAAATAAGACGCCAAGTTGGCACTTTCCTTTAATAGCTCGAGCTATTTATAGCCATGTGCAGCATGGTACGCAACTTCCTGCCCGGAACAGCGGTCGTTAATAAACTCAATTAGCGAACACGAGCCAGGTGCAGGTGAAGATTGGTGTTGGGAAACCGTTCCTCTCTTCAAACCCCTATCTACACTCCATGCTTCCAGTCCACATTTCTCTTTTCTCAAACCTTTCTTCACCTTTTTCATTTCTCAGTTTCTGTTTTCACGTAGGTGTTATATCGTGGAGCTACGTCATATTGCTCTTTTACGCAATACAATCTCTTCAGAAGAGGAGAATCATATAGGGAATTGTGATAATATAAAAATACCCTTCAAATGAACAGAAATTATAAGCGACACGAGTAAAAATAAGTCTTTATTAATTTATGTTATTTTTCAAAAAGCTTTCTCGATGAATACGAACTTCTTTTTTTTCCTCTCAAGATGCATTTATTTTATTAAGAGGATGTCTCCATAATTAGAAAATGAAAACATTCTGAATATGAATAAGAATTATGTACGAATATTCAGTAATCTTTTAAATCGTTTTTTCAGTCAAATAATCACTATTTGCACTTCGTTTTTTTTTTTTTTTTTGTGGGGCTTTAGGGCTCGTCAACATCAAGGGTCATTAGAACACTTAAAACTTGTACAGGTAGGGAAAATGCAGTTACGCACTATGGAGAGCCAATATGACTCTCCCCGCGTGTGGGACTCGCCGAATGACTCAGCGATACCCACTAAAAACCCTCCTGAACTACAACTCAAAACTGAAATCCCAACATATCTCACTTTACTAAAAACATTAAAAAAAGAAGAGGAAAATGAAAGATACCCTAACCCTAACAGCGTCGGGATCGAAAAGAACAAGAGGTGACCAAGGAAGGTCAGAAAAGAGAAAGGAAGGAGCATGGCACAAGTAAGTGGAAGTAATGCCAGACTCAGCTCGGGGCCCCGTGTTCGCCAAACACGTACTTACTCGATGTAAGTCCCCTGGGAGGTGCACTTCATGATCTGTAAAACAATCACTAATTACTAGTTGCAACTTCGTGAGGTGCAACTAGAAATAAAAATATGTCACAATATTATTATTGTTACCAAAAAAAAATATTATTTTTGAAATATTATTTTTTCCATAAAAAAATGAAATTATTTTCAACCTGCTTGCCTTTGCGTGGGAGTTTTGTTGTTAAGATACAATTCAACTCTCATTGTAATTTGGTGTACTCAAGCCCGAGGATATCTTAAACCTTGAGATAAAAAATTCGGAAAAATGCATTTAACTTAAAACCATCATATCAAATAAATCAAACATTTTACAATCCAGGACCTTGACATTTCAGATGCTTATAATTTTTCCTACCCTTGTAGTACTCCTGTGGCGTAAATTAAAACTGAAAATAGTAACTAAAAACACAGAGACAAAATTATTGGTTTGATATTCACTTAGGGGATACTGCAGTTATGAAAAAAATTATAACCGTTTTTAGTTATCAAGATTCTGAACATTGGTTTATTTGACATGGACTGATCCCTCACTTTTAATATAAGAATTTAGAAAATATTCTTTCGTTGTGAGATTCTCAAACTATTTTTTCTCTGCTTTGAAGTGGATTTAACATTTCAAAACACTCCTAATATGAGAATAAAAATAGTTCGGTTCGTGTTATAATATAAACAAAATACAAATAAATGTGTATTTAATAAAACAAAAAAGTTATTTCGCAAAAATTATTATAGACTATAGATTATTCGAAAAAATTGTTTATAAATCGTAACTTTCAAAATAACTCTAAATTTGAGATGTAGTATTTCAATAGAGACATCCGCGTCTATCCGAAGGAAAACCGGAGAAAAACCCAGGTCAGGATGAGGTTACAGAATATGTGTCAGATTCAGCATACACTTTTATGTTATCATGTGATATAATTAATTAATTAAACATGTTCTAAAATATTCTGAAAATGAGAGATACTCTTGAAATGCTCACGTGTTTGTTGAGAGCAAATAAAAATATCAAATTTTAACCAGTGGAAATTTTAAGTATTTTCGCCATTTTTTCTCATTAAAATAGTAATGTCACTTTATGGTGTAAATGTATGGGATTGGCTACTTTTTAGGATTTTTGAGTCGTAGACGCAATATCTTTACTATTTTGTTGAATAGACCATAGAAGTATTATATGATTACACGATCCCTTCAAACATTGTAAATACTATTCCCGATTTCGTTTAGAAATATTTTTCTCTATGATCTCCTCGAGTCTCGGAAATGATTTGACATTTCTATCATGTTCATGATTATCTCCATTGATTTGTTATATTAAAAATAATAAACGAATTATTTTTGTTGAGAATTATGCAAAACCATTCGTATAATAAATCGTTCATGGAATTGTTTTATTGGCGTACTCTGTATTTTTGGCGTTTTTGAATGTGTAGGAATATCTTTGTAAGATATATGTGTTATTGGGAAAATTATTGCCTACGAACATATTGAATCTTTAAACTAAATTTTTAAACTAATCCATAAGCAAAATAAGATAATGTTGAGTGGTCTTGATGAAAGAAAGATATAAAGCCTTGAGAAAAATTGTTTTTCTTACAAAATTCAAGAAAATGTGTACTTTGAGTCTCGAAAGTAAAAGAAGTTAATTTTTTTGAAATCGGGAAGTGATTCGGGGTTATCGTATGAGACCAACTAAAATTGACGCTTTAGCAGAGGGTCTTGTGAAACTTGGTCAAAGCGTTGAGAGATACGTTGCGAATACAAAAAGATGTTAGATTTTAATTAGTCTGTTAGTTGAGTTTAAGGGCATTAAGTTACGACCACGCTATTGAGGCGCATTTCATTGATGTTTGGAAACAAGTACATTTTCATCAAACACGAGAAAGGTTGAGAGCTTAAATCATAATATCAGAGAAATTAGGGTTAGATAGGAAGTTTGAGAACATTTGATAGGTGTTTAGGCAGAAGGTTCACCATTTGTTGTAAATAAGATGTCATTTTCAATTAACTAATGCAATTTTTATTGCCAGAACTTGTAACATATTATGAGTATTTTATATTTGTTAGTGAGTGAGTTATTAGATTATTCTCAAAGTTAATAAAAATACTCTTAAATTAATTAGATTTATTAAACAACCAAATAATGACCCATCTGATCATAATTTGCTCACATATTAATTAGCACACACGATGTCGTATCTTCATTTTGTAATTACATAAAGCACAATGACTCTTTGGAACATTGAAGTCTGTGTCTCGATATGAAAATACGAATTCAACGATTTAACGCAATTTTACTTCATTTTGAGACAATACCGAAGATTTTTCTATTCATGCCTAGTGTAGCACAGGAATAAACAGCTCGGGAATTACCAAATGTCACATCAAAAGCATTAATTATGTTCTTGAAAAGGTTCTTTCTTAGTCAACAAAGAACTTTTTTTTTTGAATTTCCTTCAATTCATTTTGCTAGACTTATATTTCATTCTGTTCCGTCAACTTCATATAAATGAAAATACCAACACCCCGAATTCTGTTTCGATCATTTTATAATAAGAATATATTGTCTTATTTTGATTAAGCGAAGTGGGCAACGTGAGATAATTATTTGTGTAACCCCTGGAATGAATCATTAAATAAAAATGTTTAGTACCATAAATAAAAAGTGAAAAGTTTAATTCTAAGCTACAGTGTAATCAGAACAACTGTGTTTTTGGGTTTTAGGTCGATCACAGATTTAGTCCTAACTCTGGTAAATGTGTTAATGAACACAGCCATCACGCGCAGCTATGTTGGGGCGGATTTCTCGAGTGTCTTCTTGAACCTTCCGAGACGCGACGGAGTTCCTCAAGGATCGATGTTCTGCTCCTCACTCCTTTTTCACCCGCTACTTCATCATCCATTGTCCGCTTCTTATCGCAACTTGCTCTAACCTGCCGCTCCCAGGACACTCACTCCGGGACCCTTACGACGACGAATTAATTCTTTTGGGAGGGATCGGCGTTTATGTTTGCCGCCGCAACATGTTTTCTTTGGGATTCCTTCTCTATTCTATCTCAATTCGTATTTCTTTGTTTTCCAGAATTACTACCCTCCATCGGATTGCTTTTTCTTTCGCGAACACAAATACAAACTTCATTCCCTATTCAACGAAATCCTCTGAGTCGTTGCTTATTTATCACATTTGTTCATTGAATTTTCAGTGATCTTCGTTCTTCTAACTTTACCAGAGTGAAAAGATAGCCGAGAGAGAAAGTAAAGAAATGTTTTGTGAGATTCTGCAGAATCACACGCGGATCTTACCATTCATATATTCTGGGATTTTCTCGTTGTAGACAAAACAAAATGTTATCCACTTTCAGAATATTTTATAACTTTTTTATTTCTTTTGTACTGCTAGCTTCGATCATAAACGAGTTGTTTTTTTTATTTTGATATGGTATGTATTTTGAATCTTTTTGACAAGTGAAAATGTGGAAGGAAGTCTTTTCTCCATATCAAGAGATTCGAACCATTTAAAATTGGATGTTGTGAGTACAGTGGATGGATTACTTGCCAGTAGGTTGAAAATTGAAAAGATGTGTTGACGACAATGACACTCTAGCAGTATAACGCGACAAAATTTGCTAAATATCGTCCGCTATATAGTGAGAATTACATGAGAGATATTAGAAGTATCTTTTGTATGAACTAGTAAGAATATAAGATAATTTCTCTTCGATTAATTGCAGTAAGTTTTTTTCAAATATTTAAATACCGAATAAACGGTTTTTAATAGTTTTTAAAATTTAGTCTTCAAATGTCTCAGACATGATTGACCAAAACTTCATTTTATTCACTGGTGAAACGTTGAAAAATATACATCTTTGTAAAAATTTAACTATACAAAATTGAATAGTTCGTCATAAAAATACTGCAAAATATTGCTCGCGATGTATAGATATCAAGTTCTCGAAACAAAATATAACAATTAGCGATTGCCTAGGAAAATGTAAAGAATGAAATGAATGCTTCAACTATCCATGGAAGGGAAAGATATGAATCTCGGGTTATACTTGGAATGGAATATGGGCGTAATGATTGGTATGGCAGGAATCTCACCATTTTCATCTCGTAGAATTGACTACATTACGTAATGATCATAGAGGTAATATTTCTTCAAGGCTTCACTTAAAAGTCTTGTTATTAATATTTCGCTCATGAAAAAGTAATATTCGTATATAATTATTTACTAGCTAATCCCGTGCGATAAAATTGCACGTAAAATTGAATGTAACTAACATTCTGAATGATATATCGAACATTCAAATTTATTTAGCAAGATCATTTTATTGACCTGATTAATATGTCCGTTCATATTTTGTAATAACAATTTAAACTGTATTAATATAGTATAAATTAATATACAACGGAGTATTACATTACTCAGGTACAATTTTCTAGGAATATAGTTTATTATTTACTAACATTAATTTTCAATACTTACAATTTTCTAGGAATATAGTTTATTATTTACCGACATTATTTGTTAAACTCAAATAATCAAGTAACATCAGGAGGTCAAGTATTTTCTTTTCTTGATGTCATTTTTAAATATAGTTTTCTCTGAAAGAAAGGTGAAAGATGAAACAATGGGACATCATCAACACATCTTTTAATGTTCTAAAGTACGATACTTCATTTGCGCGATGCACTCCGCCTGGTTACGCGGAAAAGGAACTAAAATTTTCTCTAACATTTGCGTATTAATGTATATGATGATGTATACGTGATGATAATATCAAATAGTCAAGTATAGTGCCAAGTAAGTATATGTGATGATAATATCAAGTATAGTGCCAAGTAAGTTAAACACAAGAGTACCGAGACCTGAGATAATTTTCGGGACATTTTATTCCTATTTAACACCTAAGTTTTGTAATTGCTTACCTGATTATATTAAAACAACTAATGTAAAAAGAAAGTTTTTAAAATCGACCAAGGAGTACTTAGAGTATCAGGAAAATGTGTATCTGATTTATTATTCATTGGAATGACATATATTCTCATAGCTATTTGCTCAGTATTTTTTCATTTTATGTACATAGTATATTAAATCTAGGGTTAGAAGTAATATTAAAACGCCGGAACTTATTTCAATATGTTTGAGTAGATTTTTTGCTCTTGGTTCAGTAATTCCGTAAATTTAAGTTCTTATTTTATAATTATATGTATATTGCTCAATTATAACGGTCACTAATACAAGTCATTCTTTATGGCAGAGCTACTCGTAGAATAAGGGCTACTATTTAGGGAGTAAAAAGTCGCCATATTGTCCCAAACAGGATTATATCCTCGGGATGTAAACGTTGCTAATCAAAAAAATATGTAAAGTGAGTTAGTTTAAGATGGTATTTGGTTGAAGAAAAACAACCCTGTGATAATTATATTTGTACTTAAAATATGGATTAATAAATAATTCATTCATTCAATTTCGTGAATCGTACAATCGTTTGAGTGATTCCATTAGGAGAAGTGCGTCGCGCGGCGTGGGGAGTGGATGCTAGATGCCTGCGTAGCAGAGTCCTGCTCTTCTCGGTTATTCCTCCAACCCCCTGTGCCTCTTAGCGTGCGAGAGTGCTGGACGCGAAACAAAAGAAACTGTGCATGCTGCGCCCTCAAGCTGAGGCCCCCGGGGGATCCTCGCACGCCTTTGCTGCCTCATTAGTAGAGGAGGCGCTTCTAAACGTCCGCCCCCGTCTTCGCCTTTGGCTCCATCCGTCCTTCTTTCCACAATGTACGCGAGGCCAGATCGTGCATTCTCTGTTGCAACCGTTGCCATTGTCATGAATGCAATTTTAACTATTCGAGTTCCTTTGATCTATTTTGCTCGGAAGTGATAACCTTATACGACGCACATTGGAACAGTGTAATATGGGAGATGCACAAACGGTCTGTAGTCGATTTGGACTTGAGACATATCATTGGAAAGATGTCTTGGAAAATAAAAACCCTCTCTGGAACTATACGTTAGATATAGGCCATTTTCAAGATATTAAACAACTTATGACATCCAAGATACTCATTTATTGAAACTCTCTATCCTCCATTGTGACTACACATTAGATAGGTATACATAAGGGCACGTCTAAAACGGCGTATTTCTGACGGGTTCTTTACTCCTAGGTTTTTCCAACAATATTGAGTTTGGTGAAATCGATAACTGACACTTCTTGTACTTCCCTTCTTAGTAACATATTCTGGTCACTCATAATTCATTACTAGTGATATGAATCTAGTAGTCCATTAATTAACGAATTTTTTTTTTCACGCCTTTCTCGGAAGTGACATAGTTTACAATAATGTACTCGATAAGCTTTATTCGGTGGTGGATTCAATACTTAAAAATTGTACGTAATAAAATACTCAGGTCCTGTATTTATATGACAAGGTTGTCCAGAAATTTTCCAATATTTATTTCATTCATCATATCTCCTCATAGAACCGACCACCCATCAATAATAATCTCGATTTCACATTTTCTACAGCAGTGGAAAATAGTCACCATAACATTACCACATTTCGCTTAACGAGACTGACACAATTAAATGAAAGAAATGATAATCTAACGAAAAATCTTATTTAACGGTTGACGACGATTTAACGGTGTATATGAGAGATTTTAGGTGTTAACTCATAGAGCTAGTTTTCATTGAAGTAACTCTTGAATCGTTTCCATGTGCCGATATTGAAGATGAAGATAAAAATTACGTCCGCAATTAAAGAATAGCCATTATCGCTTCTCTTTTGAGAAATATCGAACAATTATTGAGATGCTTAGACAAATAAAAGTGGTTATGAAAAACCCTTAAACCTTGCTAATATGAAGTTTGCATACGCTAGCTTTAGACAACAAATTTATTTAATTTACCTAATATTTATTTTCAACACTAACTCATTATCGTGCATAATACGAGTATGTTGTATAATGTACAAAATTGTAAATTCATTCGTGCATTTCCGATTAGTGTATAAGTGATTCCTTTCGAAATAATAAAAGTGAACAAAGTTTGATCTACTCTGTATTTGCTTGCGTTTATGTGTAGTATGTTCTTGAATATGATGAATGATTACATAATTTTAAATGCGAGTTGAAATTTGTTTGTATTGTATCGATAAAATTGTTTTTTCAAAAATATTTTGAAAAATGTACAATGACTGGAAGGGCTCTAATAACCGTTGACGATCCCTAAAGCCCCACAAAAACAAAAAAATGCAATGACTGGAAGTGGAAAGTAAGAAACAAAAAGAATCGCCTATGAAGTAAATAACTGTTTTTTTTTTACTGATAAAGCCAAAGATATACCAATCCAAATTATCATTGAGGACGACACAAGCAAGAATATGGATGAGTCCATGTGATAAGATGTCCGGCATAAGTTGTAAATAATGTGAAGATGAACCAGTATCTATGAAATCAGACATTTTAAAGTGCATAAAATAGTAAAATAGATAAAATAAAACATCATTTAATATTTTTTAAAATCATAATACTTAATCTTAAGAAAATCTCCCAAAATGTTTGCTCTCATATTGTTTGATCTTGCCGAACAACTCTTCTCCACTCTCCTTTGAAGACATTTACTTACTTACTCAAAGCAATAGCATTTTATTATCTCCGAGGAATGCAAAAACGGTGTCCCTCGCATTAGCGTACTGAAATAATCCCTCTCTTGAGAGGAGTATGGGAATAGCGCAATATTCATACCACAGTGCGCTGGCTGCTGTAGTCTTCTGTGCCTGGAGTCAAGATATTTTTACGTATTGTTCTTCAGTGTTTGTTCTCGAGTCACCGCTGGGGGAAGCGGACTAAGGATGTCCTACAAGAAAAGTAATGAGAGTCCAGTTTCCTCTGGGTGTCCGCGTTGTATATTCGTTTTTTCTTCTCTTTTGTGACAAGAATTTCGTCTATTCCTCTGATAGTCGTTGTTACATTGAAAAAAAGAATCCTTTCTTTACTTAAAATAATAGTCTAAATATAATTTTGTAACAAATTAATTATTTAATTTTTTGTGAGCTGACTGTGCAAAATAATGAAACATTCACACTTTGTATAAAGAGAAATCTCTTTCTCTAGCGAGAAAAAGCTTTCCAACTCGGCGACTTGATTTGTGAGTCGTGTGAGGTTTTAAAAGAAATGAGTTTTGATACACACTCTTACGAATCATTTTCGTTTTTCTAATGGTTTGATTTTTTTTTCGGTAAATATATGTTCCTAACTTTTAAAATTGCAATCAAATAATTTTCTGTTTTATTCCAAAATTCGTAAAATTTTAAAATTTCTCTCTTTCACTTAGAAGCGTCTCGATGACCTGGATAGCGTACACAAAAGTGTACATGACGTCATGAAGTGCGAGTCGATTGCGTTATAAGCCTCAACATACGCATTACTGCGTTATTGTCTGAATTTTTAGCCTGGTATATCTATTAAAAATACTGAAATGAGTAAATTGACTAAAAATAGTAAAAAAATTGAGAATTTAGTTTCGTTGCTGTTTTTGAAATATTTTTTCCTAACCTTTAAAACTGTCTTTAAACAATTTTATGAGTTTTTCGGAAATTAGTAAACATTTTCAAAATTTTAACATTAATTTAGGAGTAACACCTTGTTTATTTGCTATCGTGTCTCACAGTAAACCCCGCTTCGGTCCTTGCATCGGATAGTGTGTTACACTCCTTTGTTAGGATAAACTTCTAAAATTATTATTATTTATTCTAGTAATCAGTCGTGACTTTGACAGTTTCACCGGAATGAAAAAAATGTTTTAAGTAGTGCAGTTATTTCTGAGAAGAACCATGAAATGGTGAAATTTTCTCGCCGTTCTATTTTGTATCGCCTTCAGTTCATCCTAAAACGGTTTTATTTATTATTTCGTTGGTAGTTTACCAGAATTATCTATAAATAATAAGTGTATCACAATAAGAAAATTGGATTCAATGTTGCAAGAAATAATAAGTGTAGTTAAAAAACTGTAAAATATCTTTGTTTCATTTTCGACCAAAAATAAATTTCATTTCAATAATTTTCCGTCAATCCTCTTGATATATCATTTCTGATAAAACATATTTTAGTGGTAATTTGATAGCGCTATTGAATTTGGAGATGGGGTATAAATCAAACTAAGTTATTTCAATTAAGGTTTATAAATTGGGTAACGCAATCTGGGAAGAGTGCTTTTTTTTACATCTTAAACAGCATCATAGTGGATAGTTGGCTTTGGTATTACGTCTAAGTGTTTTATAGGATGTTTTTTAACTTTAAAGTTTGTGATCAAATTTCATGTAACCAACCGCCAAGTGATATCTCAGAGCAGTAGAAATGAACAAATAAATCAATGTACCAACGTTCATCTGCACTTTTTTGAAAAGTTCCAAAATTTTCCTTTATTGGGGGGGGGGTAACGATACGTAATAATGCGTGTGAAAGATATTGCTATTGGTGCCTTTCGGAGGGGTGAGTAGTATAAAATGGTTATTTTACTGTAACGTAATTCATGGATTAAAGCAGAAGCTAAAAGTCACAAAAATTAGTTGTGAAAAATCTTAATTTTGCAAATAAATATTTGTTTTCAATTTAAGTGATATTATTCAAATAAGCAATGTTTACGATTCTGCATTTTATATTCATTATCGCGTAAACTTTTCATGATGACAAAAAATTGCATAGCAAATTCATTATTTTTTCTCTTTATTAATTACAGGAACATCATGTCGTATATTTCTAGGAATATCTTTCTCTTTGATGTTGCATTATTTGTTCCTATACTTGTATTGGTAACTGTATGAGATTTTCAATACTCTCTTCTGCATGTACAGAATCGTGTGCTTCTAGTTCTTGTATACATCTATGAAATATAGCTTATATCAAGATCTATTTGAAGGATAACACATTCTGAATTTTACCCTTCAATTTCAAAGCAGTTAGAGAAAACGAGCTATTTGAATACAAAATATCTTTGTTACATTCTTTAAAAGCATTTGGTGAATATTATAAAACACGCAGGAAGATAACAAGAAAATTTTCTATGAGATGGAAAGTTTACGATTAAGTTTTAACATTTGAACGTTAACTGTTACTTAAAAGTATTTTTTATTTGATTGTTTATAAAAACTTCAATATTCAGTACTTTATTTTTTTTCTTGAGTTACATTACCAACCAATGCACTCGCTGTCTAAATACCTCGCAGGGCGAGGGTGCATATATATTCACGACAACGTATACGACTCGTAAATGAAATCTGATTTCCTAATGCACCGTGTTAGTTTTCTTCCATCGAAGAAAAATGTTGAACAATTTTATATCTAATTTTTTAAAGCAACATTTGAAGATATGTCGAACACTTTTCGCGTAACAGCGTTATTCACTAGATTTAAAGTCCGCAGAGCTTGTCGAAGCGCAAAAGTTATCAAGCGAGAGGTGAAGGAAATTCTGTTGCTTTCAGTTCCCTCTTAGGGAGAGTCTCGAGGTGAAGTTCAGCAGCACCTACTCAATTCTGCTTGTAGACTTCCTCGCGCAAGTTTCCTTCTCTGCCGCGATCTGCCAAGTAGAAGGACAAACTGGGAAGAAACAATCTCAGAGCTCCCAACGACTATTGGCGTTTCAACTTGCCAAAGAGATATTACCTCCATCTTCAACACTGTTGGAAAGGGATTTCTGTGCAATAATAGTCCATTCTCAAAATTTGCAAAGAAAATAATTGAATAATCTAATATTACTCTTAGAGTAATAACTGTTTGAATCACAGAAATGGTCAATCTCTCATCTATGTTATAAACCCTATAAAAGGATATAATATTATGAACCTCTTTGTATGATTTAATCGTCTCAATGATCCACACGTTATTGGAAAAATAAGCATGTATTTACGAAATAACAAAAATATTTTTTAAAAATATTGTTTCTTTAAGAAGCAAGGCTCCAACCCTTGGAGATCATATACGGCCACTAGCACTATGCTCTTGAGGGACTAAATACAATGTATTATTATCCCCAGAAACAAAATATGAAACAAAGCCAACCTGGAATATTAATAATTTAGAGTTAGTTGTGACAACGCACTTTTGGTCAGGATTTCTATAGAAAATCGTACTCAAAGCGGATCCGGGATTTTTTTGGGGGTGGGTGGGAAAATGTATAAGTCTGCGTAAAACATCCAATGCCTTATAATTTCGTTATATTGGACCAAACATTCAACGGATTTTGAGTCGATTGATTTGGTGGAACTTTTTGTTAAATCATATTGGCACCAATTTATACTATACAGACATAAGGGATATGGGAAAAAACATGTAACTTTCGGATTTGAAAAATTAAATATTGGATGAACTCTAATCGAAATATGATGTTCATCACCATAACCGTCAACACTGATTTCAGCTTAAGATTCTGCATCATTTACTGACAGTTCACAAAGAAATGAGACTATACTAATTACGGACGCATTGAGAATTCGCATTATCTCATCCATGATCTTCAAATGCAGTGAAATTTTGGTAATTAGAAATTGTTTGACACAAAATTCTCATTAATTCGAATGATTTATTTGGTTCCTTCATTTCTCTATTTAAGGTAATTGCTAAACTTTCTATTTCAAACTTTTCATGAAAGGTTTTTCCATAATTTGAATAATAGATTGCGTTACATTTGTTTTCTTTCTTTCTAACAGACCAATGTAATGCTCTTCGAACTGCATAATAAAGGCTTATAATAATACATATCAAGAAATAAATTTCTGTGCATTAATGAAGCAAGTCGCTTAACAAATCTGGTTCTGCACTTACCCACAACTTAGTCCTTTATTCTTAAATCAACTTCTGATAGAACTTTCACGTTAAAGGGTGATCGTTGTTTTGGAACAAGTGACCATTTTAAAGGTTTCAAAAAGCTTACGTAATTAATGATTGGAAAAGCAGCTCATCCGTGCTATTTTATAAATATCAAAACCTTCCCTGTAGTACACACATCAAACAAAAAGGCTTGGATGTCATCAGTATTGTTCGGAAAGTGGATTACTAAAATTGACAAAATGTTTCGTACAAAAAATAGAAAAGTACAAATTTGCATTTTCATAGAAACTTTCTATTAGCCTCAAATTTATGAGGTTTCATTGTATTTCATAGTGAGACTCACATATCTCCATATGTTGAGCACCACGGCAAGAATTTTATTTGTGAAGCAAAGAGGTAGGTTCGCATGCGTCAGTTTCTCATGGAGATGCGGTCGCATAAGACGAATGAAATGTTAAATTATCATCCCGAGAGAAAAATAGAAATGGAGGCTTAAGAAGTATTGGGGCAAACTTTAGGATCAGACGTTTTCTTCATCCATTTAATTAGATTTTTGCCGGTTGAAGATTTATGTTCCCTTTCTCGTTGACCTCTGATCTACATCGGACAGAAAGAGGCTTCACGTTTGGAGACACCGAAGTAACTTTTGTTCCGTTTGTCGGGGTGATTTATTTCGTTACTTCACAGGTCTCAACTGCGTTGTTCCATAACGAAATCCCCTTCAAAATAAATAAGTCGGAAATCAGGAAAAGGACGAGTTTTATTATTATTAAATTTGAACGAAAACTGAATGCTCGTAGAAAGAAAAAAAACATATAACATATAACGTGGAAAAATACTTTGGTGCCAACAACAGCAGGGCACGTCAAATCGTCTGCAATTCCTGAAAATACAATGTTTCTTGCAGTAACCTGCAGCACTCACGAATTTGAGTTGTAAAAAATTATCAAGTTTCAAGTTCATATGCTGCAGTACTGGCACTTAGTCGTTTTACTGATCCGAGCTCGGATGGCGAGGGATTTCGTCTCGGTTATCCGTAAGCCGGTCGCCGATAAACATTTGACGCAGAGGTCTGCGCTTCACAGAGGTCTGCTCGGCAAGAGGTCTCTAATCAGAATGAAATTTTTAGCTGTGATCAACAAAATAATTTCACCTTGGTAACCTTCTGATTCGCTCAGAGAATTCTTTATCGCTGTCCTGGAACCTTCCTAACAGCGTATTTCTTGTTAATATAACATCATTTCTTGTCTAGGAACGCGTATACATCTGTCGTTCTTTGGAGTAAACGTTCGTTTGTCTTGCGTTCGATATCTTTGAACACAGAATGTCTTCCGTGTGATCACGTGTAATATCTATGCAAGTGAATAATAACATGCATGGAGTGATAATATGTATCATTAGGTACGAGTGATAATATGTAGCATATCATGTTACTGCTACACGTTTCTTGAAGATCACAATTTGGTATGCTCTGCTGAAGTTGCTGAGAAACGTTCCAACCAAGAAACAAACTGGGATCAACTCTTGCTCTTTTACTTGTGTTGCACGAAAACTTCTCAAATCTACTCTGAAAATCCTGTAACGTTTTTAAGCAGTCTCGCTGCACATTAGAATCTTCAGTTCGGTATGTCATATTTATTCCTAAAAGTTTTTGATTCTTGAAACGCAATGCGAATATGTTNATATATATATATATATATATATATATATATATATATATATATATATATATATATATATATATATATATATACACTTAAATTGCATAAAATTAATACCAGTGTCAAAATGTGAAGCAAGTTTTAAAATAAAACAATTTTTAAAAAATGTGGTGCACATTTTCAGTTACATTTCATTTTTTTAATATTAAATTTTTCCCACGGTTTACGTATTTTGCTCTATAACTGACGGAAACGTATTTTATGAAGATAGTCTGCTTGTATCAATTTAATTAATCAATACGAATGAAACTACGCGAACCAATGTGATAATTTATTACATTTTTTAATTATTCATGTGAAAGCATTCATTTATTATAAATGATAACTTAGCAGTTGAAGTGAGAGTTTTTGTGCGGCAACAGTGATGATTTTTAACTCTCAACATCCGAGTAGGGAGTTTGACATCGTCTATGGTTAGGTGAAAATTGCGACGGACCGGGTTTTGAATCCGGGACCCCTGCTATGACCGCAGGTTCGCCACCCGCTTTGCCTCACTAAGTCCGTACTCAACATTCACCAGGCTTGTTCAGGTGAACCTGTGTCACAACCCATAGAGGGGATAAGTGACCATAGGCAGTTCCCTATAATGAGAGCACTTATATCCAGTTTCCACATAGTCGTACTTACGTGACGGATGCAGCTTTTAACTCCAAGTGTAACTTCATGATAGTTTTATTCAAATTTGATGAGTTCATAGGTAATAGTTTCTTCCTTCATTAAAAAAAGAAGGATATGCAAAAACATTCTTCTGGACGCACATGCTAATTCCTAACATTTATATTTTCTTGATGTATAATTGTAAAGCAAAATAATTTAGCCATGATACACTCTGAATGAGTACTGCACCACTACAAGGTTTTGTGTTCAAGGTAGAGTCAGTGGAGAGGAATCGCATTGACGAAGAGCACCGCTGACATATTGAAGGACATTGTCACAAGCAGCAGACGGGACGGGACGAACGACGAGATAACCGCGTAGGCGACAGATGCTTCGAAAACGTGGTGGGAAAAGTTAAAAGTATCACCCGAACAGCAACGATTCGCGAAAACAGCTGGCAACCCTTGTGTTCTAACAAACCAGGGAAACTTTAAAACTGAAAAACATAACAAAAACATCCTTCCAAACAATGAAAATTTCAAACTCTAACAAGAACAGCAGGAGAGACGGAAACAAAAGTACTTTTTCTTTTTAAAAAATTACTTTACAAAACAGCAAAGTAGTCCACAAACCTTGCCTCAAATTCTTTAATTTTGTTCAACTGAGGAGTGGGTTGGCGGAGGTTAATGATCACAAAACATGATTCGATTTTGCATAATTGCATCATCCATAAATAATAATAATAAATAACCTTAATTGTCAAAAAAGCCGTTACAAACTGCGTATGACAACGTGAAGGACAATAAACTAATTTACTCTCCCAAAGCAAGCAAGGGACCATCCCATCAATTCCGATCAAGAGCCCTAAGGCAGAGATGAATTTAACATTAAACATACTCCTAACGATAAAAAATAGTTCGACCCGTGTTATAGTATTAACAAATACCAACAAATATTGTATTTAATAAAACACATAAAAGTCATTTCACAAGTACGTATTATTGTCAAGCTATAAATCATCCGGAAAGTTTGTTGATAATTCGTAACTATTAAATAACACTAAATTCGTTAATAATTATTTCACTTGATGCCGTCTCTAGGCAAGAGCCTAGCGAAGCTTTATAAAAAGTCCGCCTCTACTCGAAGGAAAACCGGAGAAAAACCCGTTTTGGTCCAGTTGTTGGATTTTAGTATCTGTCTGTCATTCCACAACTCGAGCTGCATAGATTACTTTTGGGAGAATTTACGGAAATGTTCATGGAATTTGGGTGGATGAATATCGAGTTTTGAAAGTTAATATAAACGGTGTTGGTTTTTGGAAGAAATTCTTATCCCTTGGGTGATTAATCTACTGTATTTATTTGCGTGAGTTAATTTGCGTTTTATCGGAAAGCTACTATTGTAATGTTTTAGGAATGTTGAAATAAATACGTTGAATTTGTCGTCGGTGTTTTGACAAGTTGCAAGTTTCCAAGTTCATCGCGCAAATAATTTGTAAATATGACTAAATTTGTGTCTTGTAAATGATTTTCAGTGGTTTCAGTTTCCTTTGAATGGTCAACACTTGCGCAAGGTGATCGCTGTATCCGGCACAAAACACTTCAGAGAAATACGAGATTTCATTGTTGACAATAATCTGATCTAGCAATGTTTGAGATAAACTGGAGAGGCGAGTGGAATCGTTTATCGTAGTCACAAGGTTGAAGGAGTCGATAAGATTCTTTAATCGATTTATGGCTGAATTTGCGTAGTCGGAAGGATTAAGGTAATTTCGTATTTTCGAAATATTTATTTGAATCTACCACGTGTAGGTCGGGTGATTGTTACAACAATTATTGATTTTCACTTTCTTTTTCTTTCAGCTCTTGCACTTTCTTATCAATCCGCTTTTGTTTCTTTGGAGATCAATCATCTGTAAGTAGTATAACCTCTTATAAGGAAACCCCACCCACCTACCGAAAATTCAAAGAAAATATGAACAGAATATTATTAAAACTTACTAAATGATATTAAATGCAAGTCAGTTCAGAAACACACATCGATCGTACGAAGGAACAACGCGAAAATAATTTCATATACTTGTTTATCCGACCCCTG
>NNCF01128169.1:34045-73773 GCA_002313205.1 Laupala kohalensis | reverse complement strand
ATTTATTTATTTATTTATTTATTTATTTATTTATTTATTTATTTATTTATTTATTTATTTATTTATTTATTTATTTATAACGATAGATTTTTTGGATTTGCGTTTTAAAATAATCTCAGAATTCCGAAAAAAAATTGTCAAGCTTTGATTGAGGAGGTCTATAAATACATAAAACAATAATACATATGTCGGTCAAATTAACTGCAGAAAATTCAAACACACTATCTATGCAGAAGTTCTCGTAGTCTCACGATTAAGAAGATAAAATATCATTACAAACGTAGATACACGTACCTCCGAGGGATGTTTTGCTTTAAAATTATGCCGACAGTAAGAAGTTGCTAAATAATAATTAGAAATATGAGTATCATTGATGTTGTTAGATGAAAGCCAATGTTCTGTGAGACATAGCAAATTGAATGGATTTTCGTGTACAAAAATTTCAACGTCTGTCAATTTGTTTGAAAGGGATTGGACATTATTAATACAGAAATGTTAATTGCATTGCTTTTTAATCGACCATTTACAAATATTAGTTTTTCTTTATGTGAACCAAAACAAACTCCATCAGTGTACTAATAGTTATCAATAATTATGAAAATAATAATTTATTTAATAAAAGTTATCTTGTGTTTCCAATCTGTTTAATCTGGATGTAGAATTTTATTATTTCTCTTCACATAATACTTCCGTGATCATAGAAATTGAAATGTTTGAACACCAAGATTTGATAGTTGACCCTGAGGGTACACCCATAAATTCACTGAAAGATAGATTGTTATGACTTACATAGTTCCCAATTGTTTAAGGTGAAAAAGCAAGTAAAGATGGAACAGATTTTTTGTGGAGGGTATAAGATTTTCCCCACCTGGTCGGTATTGAAACGTCTCGTTTGCAACTGTGGTATTCCAAGGTTACTATTCTTTTTACCACATTTTTATTTTCAAGTTATTCTTTCACATCTCATAATTTTGTCTAATTTTGATATATCTTTTGTCAAAAAAATTTTTATTTTGCTTGGTGTCTCTTACTGGTATCGTTTCCTTCTCCGTCACGCGGAAACGCGAGTATTTCTTCCAAACAATTTCACTCCGTAATATACCTATTTTCAATAAATGTTTAAACTATTTTACTTTCTCATATACGTAGTATATAGGAAGTTTTGTAATCGTGAATAGATTCGAAAAAGAAATTTCGACGGAAATATCCGTTTTGTTTACCCCTGATTTAGAAAAAGTTGTTTTTGGCATAACATCCGTCCGTCCGTCTCTGCGCACACCGATTCTGAGCCAAAGGACGGTACTTAATTCATATTTCGTATTTACTGTAGAATTTACTTGTTGTCGATGCACGTGATCTAACTTTTTACTTCAAACAAAGGGCACTTCACAAGATGGTCAAAGTACTCTATGGAGTATTTCTCAAAAACGTTTCCAACAATTTTGCTTAAATTTTCTGTAGTAAAGAACAATTAGTATGCATTAGATCCGCATTAGTAATATTTCGCTTGAAAGTTTGGAATAGAATCAGTAAAATAATTTCTGTCTGCTACAATTATACATTAGTTTACTGTTTCAAGAAGCTTAAATAATATTTAGGAGTGAAAATGGACCAAGAAGACGTAGGATACATTTTTCGTAAACTGAATGAAAGATATGATATACATAGGAGGACAGCAAACGCACTGCAGATATGAAAATACATCAAATTCTGTCTATAACGGAATTACATTTACATAACACTTTTACGATATTTTTGTCATCCTGTGTTGCAGATGAAGAAACGTATATGAGAAAGTATGTGCAATGGTTTTGCACCTCTAGTTTTTATTGCAATTAATTTAACGCGACAATAGTCTTGCAATGTATAATGAATCTTCTTTACTCCTCATCAAACATTTAACAATGCAATGTTTCCCCTCGCTTATTAATTATGCAATCTGATTCATGCATGATCCCTATCCTTTTCAAATACAGAAGTTTTTGCGATTTATTTGGATGATCTATTTCCTATATTTGTGCATAAATGTCACGTCTAGAATGTCCCTCATCAGTGAACTTGTCCAATCGTGCCTTCCATCCACATATCAGAGCATCTCCCTTTCTGTCTCTGTTGAACATCCCTGATTGCCCTGCTACGAACAGCTTTCTGTTTTGTTTTGTTTTGTTTTTTCACGATCCACTGACTTAAAATCATTGACATCTGTGATTCATCACCAGTATAATAAAACGATAAGTATCTCTTGTTAGTCAGTTTTAGGGTGCTAAGTGCTCACAAACAGTAATTAAAATAAGTTCACTGCACAGCATTTTATTCGGAAAAGTGCGCAATCACAATTTGACCCTGAAGCATACGCGCCGAAAAGTGGAACTTAAAAACACGCGCGGGGTGCATTCCACCCCAAACTAAATATTGTTTAAGTGAAGTAATTTGTTTTATTTTTCACCTCAGACTTTTTATTTTAAAGAGAAACATTATTAGGCCAGTAAAAATAGTTTTTGATGGAATAAATTCGGACAAAGCAGGAAATCGTCTTAATACCTTCATTTGGTCCCAAATACAGGAATCTGAGTTTGTACCCCCTCAGGATGTGTGCATAACTTTTAACAGCCAAATAACCACGAACTTTAAGCAAGTTTTTCGCTTTGCCACATCTTTCTACACTTGATGAGTATAGTTGTCGAATTAACTTAAATACCATTCCGGATAGCATTCAAATATAATATTTAGGTACTTATATTGGTCAAATAAATTGTGAGTTGTGGGTAATGATGTAGATATATAAATTGAAGGAATTGAAGGCTTATTGAAGGATGAGCATGGAAAAGTGTTTCATTTATGATAGAAGTTTGTTTGTGGATAAATCACCAAATATGAAGAGGAGGGGTATTGAAATCTTCATAAAAATTAGCTGTATGAATTAAGATTAATATAAAAAACTACACGGGCTCCAATCAATCACAACCATGAAAGATGCAGGAAGCATTATTTGAAGGGGAAGGGAAGAGACCACGGTGGAAGTTGTAGTTGTGCCTTGAGGTCTAGTGGTCCTGAATTTAATTTTAAGCTTAATTGTATAATATGTGACTTACACGTTTCACCTGAATTCGAGAAGAGGGAAAATAAAAATAATAAAAACAGAAGACAACATTTATAGTGCTGAAACTTCCCTCATAATTGCTGCTGAAACAAAGGAAGATGAAGAAGGTTTGACACGAATCCGTCTCGCTTCTGAACCAGGCTATGTATGTTGTTGAATTGATTGAGATCTCCTTCAAAAGTCATTTGTTGGCTCCTTATTCACTGTCCGTGTTTGAAGAAAGAGAAATTCGAAGAACGAGGAAATTACTCTTCTATGATATGTTCTCCCTGGTGACAAGATGTCGATTTCACTGATGCTACATTCGTATATGAAGAAGTACTTTCCTTCCAGAAATTTCCTACACCAGATTCACTGATGATGACGACCATGCCGATGAAGAGATGTTCTAAAGCAGATAAAGTTGTTACCTTGGCGAAACGTGGAAATTTCATTAATGTAGCGACATTCGTAATTGACGGTGGATTTTTATTATGTAGTGATGTGGCTGTGAAGGAAACATTTTCTGCAAACCTTTCAATATATTTGCCTATACGTAGGAAACTATCATAAATATGAAGGAACAACCACTGTTTTTGATGGCTACCCTCATGATACTGATACCAAGAGCACCAAAACAGTCGAGCAACCGCTCCTCAAAAATTGTCGGCCGCAACTGTTGCATTTGATGAGTCGATGACATCCGCAATGCCGATAGAGCAATTCTTATCAAATAATCGCAATAAACAATGACTAATCAGTATGTTGCGGGTAAAACTATTAGAAGAGTGTTTCACTGTAGAACAGGCAAGTGAGGATGCCGACAAACTTATCGTCTCAACAGCCCCTGAACTTCCCCAGATTTATGAACGGGCGGTTATCGTAGGTGAGTACACAGATCTGTTGGTGCTGGTGACTGCTATAGAACTTGCCTCTCAAAATATCTGAAACCTGGGAAAGGGACGAAAGATAACACTATATACTCCCCCGTAACCTTCAAATATTCAGAACCTGCGAAAGAAGACTTATTGCTTCTTTACGTTTTCAGTAGATGCGATACTACTTCCGCATTTTTTCGTCAAGGGAAATTGAAGTTTGTAAAACTTTTGGAGATTCGTCCAGATTTGCCACAAGCTGCTGTGTTTCAAAAAGAAGGTGAAGAGATGATGTAGCTTCAGTGGGGAAGCGATTTCTCGTTTCCCTATATCACTCCTGGCAAGGTGAATCCTTATTGGATGATCTCTGCTACTCGCTGTAAGTGCCTAATTGGTGCAATTCGACTTGGCATTTTTACCCATTTTTTTGGATATCATCAAGTCATGGTCCGTTCCCTGAAGTCGTTATCTCAATTTCGTGCAAATGTGTTAAGAGATGTGTGGGGAAGTGCAGCTGCCGCGAACGTGGCTTAAAATGTTCAACCATCTGCCGAAGCTGCAAGGGTCAATCGAGTAAAGAGAGTACTCGAGGGAGAAATTTCTTTCCTTCCCATCATATCTGACATCGATGACGACCAGGACGAACTGGTGGTTCCTGTTCATTGGCCAGAAAAAAGTCGACGAACCAACAACCTCAAAACGCCAACGTTTGCTTTAAAAGTACACAGTACTATACTTTACAATATATTCTAATAAAATTTTATGTGAAAATATTCTAATAAATGAAGTTACATAATTATGTATTTTTTGTATAGAAATTGTCACTTACCCATTACATTTACATCAACTGTATTTTCTCGAAAAAAAATTGGTATTGAAGTATTACTACGAAATATTGATTTTAATTTTCCCTTCTTCCTTGAGAAGTTTGGGAACGATTTCGAATGAGATTTTAACTAATTTAAACATAACAGACAAAAAATTACAAATCAGCTGTTTTCTTTATTTATTATTAGTATATCCTATAACATTGTACTCAGTGGGAAAGTGTCATGTTGAATGTAGAACTATTTGACAAATAGAAACATTATTGTTTAAGCTGAAGATTTAGAAAGCAGGGCTAAAATTTAGAGAAGTGCCATGCTTCAAGAATTGAAGTCGCGTTCCTTGTAATACATAGTACAGGTAAATGAAATGTTTAATTGCATAAAAAGAACCAAAATTTTTAATTAAGTCAGCAAAATACGAGTAAATATTAAATGTGGATGCTATTCGGAATTGAATTTAAAATAATTCGACAAGTATACACTTCGAGAGCGTAGAAAGATGTGGCAAAGCGAAAAAGTCATAAAACTCTTTTTTCGCATATATGCCTCTACAAAAGTCTAAATTTGAGTAAAATTAGAAAATTTGGCGTTTTTTGAATTCACTATTTAATGCTAAGCAATTCTTATTGTCAAAGTTTTTACTGGCACGCACACAAAAGGCTGAGAGGTTTGAAAATGACTATTACAACTTTTTCCGCTTGCTAAAAATTACTAAAGTTGCTAAAAATTGGTGTTTTTTTGATTGGCCATTGCGGGAAAACCGCTCAACCAAATTTAATGTTTGGGTCATTCGTTTAAAACAAAATGTTATGTCCTTCAATATTAGATAGAGTATATTTTTGTGTTTGATGCTTTGTTTTCGAGATATAAGCAAAAAAAACTGAAAAACGTGCAAATATGTCGTATTTGGCTGCCAAAAGCTATGTACACATCCCGAGGGGGTGCAAACTCAGATTCCATGTATTTGGGACCAAATGAAGGTATTAAGACTATTTTCTTCTTTGTCCAAATTTATTCCATGAACCCCTCTTTTTTTGATCTACTTTTTCTGACCTATATGTTCATAGAATTTTATTATATTTACACTCTGGAAATCATATTTTTCAATTTAAAAAATCAAATCTATTACCCGCGCTTTTGTATGAAATTTTATGCTAGACGTGCAGAAAAAGTACTATATCTTTATACTTTCTCTTTTCAGAATTGTAAAAACTATGTTTGCTAGAGGAAAAGTGAAAAAAGTAAACTGTTCACTAAAATTTATGTATTTATTTGGAAAACATTTTAAGTAAATTGCACACAAAAATTACAAATTTTTTACTTTCAAAGTAAGAAAAACTGCGTAAAGCATGCTTTAAAATCTTGACTAGTTGTATCTATGCAAAAAAATCATAATGTGAAAGTTAAAAAAAAATATTTTTTGTGATTTCGTACCTTTGAACTCTTCTTGAACTCTGGAAAGCGCGTTGCAGAAAATGAGGGACACGACACTCTCACTCAAGTGCACACTCTTTGCAATACACAAAGCTACGTTCTTTGCACAATAGTTCGTCGCAATCACAGCATGACGATTGTGGTTTTCCATCTTTTTGACGAGGAAAAACTTCACAGCGCCCTGACACTCTTTTTTTTCAGGTTTTCTTCGTGGTTTTTCTTCGAAACCACTAAATCTTTTGATTTTCGATTTCATGTTAAGTGGCAAATTCACGAGAAATTGTCATTGAATGCGCTTCCGGGGCAATTAAATTAATTCCTCCGCGGCGGTCGCAAAATTTGTAAGAGATTTCTCGTTGTTGTCTAATGTTCAAATGATCAAATTGTTCAAATGGTCAAGAGTATTCAAATGATACTCCCGCTCCGACAGCGAAATGCTCTATGCTTTCGAAGACGCAGTCGCGTCACAAAAGCACCTTTTCCCCTTCCTTGCAAATAGAATTCTTCTGAGACACTACCCCCGTCTCCAAAGCTGGGTGTGAATAGAGTGACTGACCGAGATGTCGACGAAGTGATGGGCACTTTAAGGTGCTGCACCTCGGAGCGTTGTAAATTTGAAAAGTTTTGTAGTGAGAACACACGCGCGGGGTGGATCACACCCCATTCAGTAAACAATTACACTGTGACGGGACGACAAGTGGGCGACAATGTACTGAATGCGGGATGAGAACAGAGAGATACACGGAGTTATGCGGTGAACGGAATAATATTTATAGTTAAACAAACGAAAAATTATATAGCTCTGGGGTGAATTCCACCCCATCGCGTGTGTTTGAGGGTTAATTAATGCCCGGGATTTCGTACCACAATTCAATGTCCCCGATATTGCTCTGTAAGAAAACGACTGGATTTCCGATAAGAACGATACATTGCTGTCGATGCCTGGGAGATACCCTTCATTGTAAAAGGCGCGCAACATAACTCTCGCTATGGCTGCCGTGCCTAAAGTGACGGTGCCCTGGGGAAAGAAGAGGAGAATAAACGCTATTCTACAAACATTTGTCATTCGGAGCGATGGGTCGACTAACCCGACGCACAACTTCCGGATTTTCCCCCGACTACCGAAAAACGACGAAGGGTAATGTACGTTGAAGGGGCGGTGAAGCTGTTTCCGTGGAAAGTGCAACCATCCCATCCTATTAGCAGACGTAGTCTAGTTTGCAGGCTGACTAGTAGCTGTTGGGCTATAGCGGGAGTTATGCGCTTTATAGCCTGGTCACTGAGCCAGCCTGGGGCGAAGACCCAAAGCGTTTGGTAGTAAAAATCCCAGAGAGCTTTGGGTCGAAGCCAAAAATGAGGGTCTGGGATATCTGCTGCGAGAAAAGTGAGTGATTAAAAGAAATACAATGAACAATAAAACGTCATGTTATATTACAAAGATTTATTATAAGTTATTTGGGAAAATTACTTTTTTCAGACATAATAAATGTATTAGTTTTACTTTTTATTCATTAATTTGAATAATTATGGTGAATGAGGATTTATAGATTTAAGAAAGGAAGTAATTAATAAAATGTGACACTCGATTGTCGAGTGCATGGAACTGATATCGAACAGTCAGCTATCGATAGCCCACCTAACTTCGGGGCTGTCGGATACGCTAGATCTAGTAGGTGAATAAAAAACTAAATACATAAAAATTCTATGAGCACACAGATGAACTAACTGCTGAAGCTCTCACTCGCAAAATCTACACTAGATGGTGAAATTCTATTGTGTTAGCACCCTCGGGAACGAGTGAGCTCAAACGTCAATACCTGTCCCCATGAACACGTACATCACGCCAAAGCTTGGGATTCCTCGCCGATGCGCACTGAAAATCACACATTGTAAATCTCGATACGTTTTCAGCAATCAAACAATCAGCACAAATTCTTAGAAGGAATTCCAATGTTAGCAGTTTAAATACAAAACAGTTATTGGATCATGTGAACTCGAGATATTAGAACAACTGAGTTTCTACATAAAAATGTGACTATTTCCAAAAATAAAGAAAAAAATCGCAATTTTGATACTTTCAAAGAAGGTTCAGTGAAGGGTGCACAAAGTTTCTATTTCTTGTAATTGATTATAAGCTTTTCGGTCACAGAGTTATGGATAGTACTCTCAGACAACTATTATTTATAATACGTATAATGAAATGCACCAAGGTTCGTTTGCTCCATTAGAAATTCTTCAAATGACGTAATATATGATGCCCATTTTATCTATACTTTAATGTAAATGTCGTAAATCCTGTTTTGGAATAAATGGTTAAAAACCTTCACGTAAACACGCCCATACATTGCATGAGATATACAGTAATTCCAGTTAGTAACAATACGTAAAAACAGCAAACAACTGATTGCAAGTATAAGAGTAATTATAGTACTAAAATTAAAAATTAAAAAACCTTTTTCAACCAAGTTTTATTTAAAAAACGTGCTATACTGAAATATAATGTTAAATATTTTGAAATTAAAAAATGTTGATCGGAAATGTAGATGAAAAATAAATAAATTAAAATCTCGAGGCGTCAAAATTATAAAACCTAGTTTGAAATTTACTGACCAAAAGCCTTAATCTTACAAAAATATTATTTTGATGAACTCTTCAGATCATTTTTAATTTTCAACTTTATTGAACACTATTTTTTACTTTTAAATACAGTACATTTTCAAATAAAGGTTTATTTAAAAAAATACGTTTAATTTATTTTATACTTATTAGTATTAGAATTTATTTATTTGTTTGTCACATTAGTACTGCACCGGTACTAGTTTCTCGAGTGCTCTTTTTCCATTATTTTACACGTCATTCTCTCTCCACTTCTTCTCTCAGGGTAACGGGCGTGTCTTGTTCCTACAGTGCTTGTTGAAAGATAGTCAGCCATCTTTGTACCTAGTTTGGTTGAAATTACTCGAGGTGTTCTACAGTTATGGTGGGATATACACTCGCACATACCCATTTCACCGCCATTCAGGGCATATTTTCGTACAATGTCACCAAAATCATCTATTGTCATACAAAACAAACATATCTGTAAAATTTCAGCTCGATTGGAAACTTGGAAGAGACAAATTCCAATTTCGAAACGTAAAATCCCACATTCCAACCCACAAACAATCCACATTTCCCTCCCCTTAAGAGTAGATTTTCGTAAACTGATATAAGAACCATCTTTTGTCATGCGAACCACACATGCCTGTAAAATTTCAACTCAATCGGAAACATGGAAGTGACCGAAAATTCAATTACCAATCTTGAAACGGAAGGATTTGACGTTGAATTGGGTACAAAGATGGAGAAAATAACTTAATTAGATAGAGTAATCGTTGAAAAAGTGGGGTATAAAAGGAACAAAGAAGATTCAAAATAAAATAGAAGAAGAAATAAAATCGGCCAAAGAGTCATACCTATGAAACTGCAATTAAAAGGGAAGATTATAAGAATGGGAGTAAGATAGAAGTGATAATAATTGCAGGAAATCAGAGCAAGGATTAAGATATTGAAGAGAAGCTCAAGAAAAGTTAAAAGAAAAAGAACAATAGGAAATGTATTGGTAGATTCGGGAAGGTAAAATAATGAAAATATTCCTCCCTTACAAGAAATGGAAGAAAAGATGATGAATGGTTCCTCTGTATAAAAAATCAGGAACTCAATAAGTTAGAGAAGCAACAATTAAGGTAATACATGTAGAGCAAGATACTGAGTTTTTTTAAGGAAATTGCAGAGGCAAATATAGATGAAGAGTAAAGACAACATTTTTCAAGAAACGTGAAAGTAGTGTGTAAACAAATATTTCAGTACAGCATAACTGAGAACTGGATTCTGAAGTTATCTGGAAAATACGTTAAGGAAATCCATACTAATGTAAGAATGAGAAATGAGATTGTGTGTTAGGTTGTTTGCTACCTAATCACGCAGTTCATAAGAGCAATTATATTTATTTTCGATGGTCACAATAACTAAATAATAAGTTGCAGTATAGAATGAACCAGAAAAATTATCCTTCTGATATTAGAACAATTTATGGAGACAGCAAAATTATCTATTAGATAATTTCTAATTAATTAATAATAATAATATAATAATCACTGCATATAATCAATAAGAACCACGAAAAATTATGAATATGTAAATTTTTGATCCTGAGCACTTGTTTTAAAAAAACCAGTAAGTAAAATTTATTGCCAATTACTTACGTCTACAATCACAATATAATACGACCTTTCATGTAGACAGTTTTTTATTAAATAACACGACGTTTCAGCAGTTGATTACTGCCATTGTTAGGTGAATGTAGTGTATAAAAATGTGTCAATTTCATTGGTAATAAAAATACAAAAATAACTATATAAATAAAACAAATCCATAAAAAGTATAAAATAACGAAAAAAAACAAACAAACCATCAAAGCAGAACATACGGAACAGCTTCGCAAAATAAGTGATGAATTGGCAAATAAAGAAGTACATTAAAAAATCTTGATGAAGTAGAAGATGAAATTCATATATCCTTATTGGATTGCTAAGCTAATTGTGGGCGAAAAATCAAAACAACAAGGGGATGTGGGTGGTTATGGAGAAGCAAAGAAATCACAAATTTTAAAAAGAAAAATATGAAAGTACGGAGGGTATTTCATAAAGCTAAAAGAAATAATATGGATGTGCAGGATTATGAAAAGAAGTACAAAGAGAAACAATCATGGAATAAAATAGAGATATTAAAAGGGAAAAAGAAGGACTGGAAAAAGTTTAATGAGAGGTCGTTAGAAATGTCATGCTGGGGGTTACCATATAAATTGACTGTAAAAAAGATTAAGGGAATCTTGAATAATGACAGATACACCAAGAGCTGGAAGGAAATAGAAAAACATATCCTGAATGCAATCGAGAAAGGAACATAAAGTGCAGAAACATGGCTAAGTAAATTTGATGAAAGTGGAAATACCAGAGATTACAGAAATTGCATTTGAAGATATAATTATAACGTAAGGTCAGAACAGGTCACCAGGTTCTGAGATAATCACCCGTGAAGTTGTGAAGGGAGGAGGAAAGTCTTGAATTTTACGTAAGCACCTTTAGATAATTTAATAGAAAAGGAAATTTGCTACGTGGAAAAGCATATGCAGATGACATGTCTATTGAGATAGAGGGTGAAAATAAATATAAAGTGGTAAAACAAGCTGCTAATAAAGTACTGAAATTTTATGAAAAGGAAAGTGAAAAATTGAACTTGAGACATTAATAAAAAAACAAAAGGTATATGGTTTGGAGTCCCAATAAGAGACAAGCGGAGAGAGCCAATAGTACAATTACGCAATAGAAAAGATAAAATTATAAGGAAACGGAAATATTTAGGTTTGGTAATTGATGATAAAATTTATTGTTAGTGGTTTTTGGTTACGATTGGCGTCACTCTAATAGGGTACCTAGTTATTTCATAAACAACGACTAAAAAGTATTGAAAATTCTCATCTCGTATAAATTTTTTAGATCAATTTTCATGTAAATTCATAATCATTTTTATTTTTTAAATACTTGTAATGTTTTTTTCGGTTATGTATTATAATAAAAAACAAACTTACTATTAAGTTAAAGGAACATGTCTATAGTGAGTGGCGAATGAGGTATTGTATGAGGTGTTGGAGAAAACATCCTTTGAAATATTCTACAGATCTGGGGCCGATAGAAATCATTGTTAACTTATATTCGCTGCCTGAAATTGAATACATTGATGAATATTCACAAATAAAAACGTACACAGATCTCATCCTTCATAAAAATTCATGACTCGACCTTGTGAAGAGTTCGATTCATCCTGACAACTTTCAATTCGTGGAAAGACGCATTATTAAACTCTCCTAAATCCTCCAGGATTTGCAACTGACCCTCATGTCAATTCTAAAAAGATAAATATTCTCTTCCATACAAATGGTTTGTATTACCAACACCATTTTGTGTTACATGTTTTGAAGGATTCTTGACAGTGAAAAAAAAGCATTATCAATATTAGATTGAAGTTGGGCTGAGGACAAATTCCAATGTCGCTATAAAGTTCTTTGCACTTATCCATAAATAGTGTATAATAAACCTTTCAATTTTCAAAAACGTTGTGTGAAAAATTATAAATTGCCAACCATTATACCTTTGTATTGTGAAAACAGTTATCTTCGCTCATTTACCTTATTGCTGATAAGGTCGGAGGTGGAGGATGAGATGATACCTGGGTGGTTTCGGCTGACTACTTTCGAGGTCGCCAGATATTCTACCTGACGCACCTCACCCAGTGATTTATGAAGCACCTACGAGCGAATGATAATGAGTAATTATTGTGGTAAAACAAAAATCACAACAATCGCTGTAACTCGAAAACCACCGACCGCAGTTCCCCATTCTCCTCTTCTACAAACTCTACTCGGATCATTCACGGTTTCAGAGGCAGACGACGAGTGCTCTAACAACTACAACATGGTGTCACCTCTTTTAAAGAACATATTAGTGATCTAAAAGTTATTTAGCACTTTTCATTTAATGATTCAATTGTAAAAATAATAATAATAATAAACAATAATAAAAATAAATAATAAAAAGTCGAATAAAATAATAATCACAATTATTATTACATGCTTTATTATTTTATCAATCTGATGTGAAAATAACGAATTAGGACAGTGTTAATTGGTCTTGCCTGACTATGTTAGCATCATCAGTTCCTCAATTTTCAGAACGAAGGTGGGCTACACCGAAAAATGTTGAGAACTGGGCATTAAAAAAGTTA
The DNA here is from genome assembly GCA_002313205.1 of Laupala kohalensis. NCBI lineage: Eukaryota > Metazoa > Arthropoda > Insecta > Orthoptera > Trigonidiidae > Laupala > Laupala kohalensis. Next base: position 60,736 of record NNCF01128169.1, on the reverse strand, counting down.
TTAAAAATAGATTAATAAATAAAAAAAAATTACAGAAATATTGTAATAAAAATCGAATGTATTAATTACTTGGAAGTAAACCTCAATAAGAAGAAAAAGAAGAGCCACATTTAAGGACTTTTATTTTCCAAGAAATAGCCACAGAAATATCCGATTCTACCACTCATTTTCAATAAGCCCACATTTACCTTACAAATTGCCTGTTTATTAAAATATTCTCTTATAATAGAAGCAGACACATGTTTCAGTCTAATTAAAATGTGAGATCTAATACAAAAACTTTGATTACACTGTCAATCTTGAATATGAACATTACCTTCTACATTGCTGATACTTGAGTTATTCCTGTCTTAATTTCCAATTACTGCAGCAATCTTGAAAATCTTTCACAAACATCAGGTTATATGGGGTAAAAGTTTATTTTTTATATAAATACATAAATTACTATTAACACTAAGTAAATTCAGCTTTAAATATATAACTTTCTTTATATTTTTCATATAACTGCTTCCGCTATACTCTTCGAAGTTGATTTGTTTTGAAGCCTACATGAACTTTACTATTCACGTCCAATAATATAATTAAGACAAATAAATAATTTATGACTTTGGACCTTCAGACCTTTTGATGAAAGAATTCCCTTTATACAAATACACTCCGGAGTTTGAACTTGCGCACTGACACAGAAATGCTATCGAGTATTTACAATATTAAAACGTTTGTACGATTTCTGTTTTTTGTAAACATATTTTGAGTTTATATTTACATTTAATGTCATGTCTCATTGTTCTGCTGTTATGCTTCTTGTTATAATTTGATACACCTGACGACAGAGACCTGAAACATTTTCATATATTCTTTTTCAATTATCTGTCGAATAATCAGATAGTAATGGATTTTTTAAAAGAAACCTGGATATCTCTTCCTACAAANTGTGTCGTTAGAATATATATATATATATATATATATATATATATATATATATATATATATATATATAGCCATTGCATAATTGTCTTGAAGAAAATCGTTAAAAATATTCTTACGAATATTATATTCTCTATAGGCCTGCAATTCAAGAGGACCACTTTTGTTTTGGATGATGAATATATAATAATTGTATTCCACTTGGTTTTTTTGGTGGGGCTTTAGGGCTCGTCAACGGCAAGGTCATTAGAGCACTTTCTCTTTGTTCAAGATGTAAACTATCATATTGAATGTCATTCAATTCATCCGGGCCATTTTTGATGTTTGGGTAATATATATTATGAGATACGTGAATAAATAGGAGGTGAAATTATTTTTTGAACATGCCCTATTGGTGCCTCTTTCTATCTGCTCTCAATCGATCAAGGTAGAAACCGAACATCGATGAGATGTCACCTGGGTATATTCGGGATAATTTAAATTCATCGGAGACCGGTAGCGTCCATGAAATATTCAGCTTCTTGATGTAATAACAAACATGTAACATTGAATTCAACACCTCTAGGTATATTCCGTTACTTAAAAAGTGTTTTGCGTGGGTTGTTTTGAAACAGCAAATCAGATATAACAACGCCAATCAAAAATATTAGGAACATCGGAGAAACCAAAAGAAATTTTTGGAGCTCCTGGACCCCCGGTGCCTCGTACTAGCATTTTGCTTAACCAAATACAAAAATAATTCTGAATCAATTTTTATTGTATTTTAGAAATTCACAAATTATCAAATTAAACAATGGTTAACTTTCTACATGTTTTATAATAATTACTAAACGACGGAAACGGCAAAACATACGGGACATTCCATTTCCAACGAACCAAACAAATTTGAAAATGGCATCCACCATCTCAGATTTTGATGAAATTTGGTGCACTTATTCATATCATCAAGTTAACGATTTATATGAATTTTTAGGTTACTAGGTACCATAGTCTCTTCATAAAGTAGATTAGAAATTTTGCAGTTTTCGGGTCATTGTTGCTGTCGTGAGTGCGGTTGGAGATCTGCACATTTAATAAAAAAAATTCGTAACTCCGAATATAAACCACAAATCAACGTCAAAATTTATGTACAGATATTTTAATGAGCATACATTAAGAGAAAAAATATACTGAGCTTGTATTTATAGTAAGAAAATTTTTAAACATTGAGAAACAAATTTCAATCAATTTTGAGCATAAAAATCCTTGTCTTTTTTAAGTGATATGTCACAAAAGGCCAAAATCAGACCTGAATTATTTTTTTATGAATAAGAGCTACAAGTATGGGGAAAACAAGTGTGGAAAGAAAAAAGTGGTCCTGCCTTTGTCGGTTTAGTAAATTTTCGTTAAAACTTTACTTTACTTTACTTTTATGTTTAACCAACAACTTAAAAATTAAGTCAAATAAGTAAAAATAAAACCATAAATCCCGATGATTATTAAGTATGACAATAAAATAAGAGTTTTTGTGAGCCTGTTTTTCTATTACTCGCCAGGAAAACAGGTCCACTTTGGTGTTTTAGAGAGTTCAATGAACCTCCGCTGTGCGAAAGAAACTTCTTTTTCTACAAATTGATATATCCTTACAGAGTAGTGAGCAGTAGATGGAGGAACACAGGACATACTATTGGTGAGTGGTACAAAACAAACATCTTCGTTTCCTTCGGGCCAGAAAAAAGCAAACGTTCTTGCTTCTCCATACGGGTGCATAAATTGCATATGAACGTCACCTTCTTCTTCATGCTTGGAGCGGATCGACCCAAAAAAACCATTGATCGTCATGGATACACGACACGAAACAAGTTGTCGGTATTTGTGACATTTTCATTGTGGATAATTTTACCTCACAAAACTTGAATGCTATGGAAAATCAACATCAAAGCTGATCCTCTTCATTCCAATTGAGAATTCTGAAAGAGGGGTAAATGGTGATAACTCCGCGTACCTGACGCAGTTTCAGCCTTCAAAAATCCACTTTCAAACCGGGTAATTAAGAAATTCTCTCTCTTTATGAGCGAAAATTCAATATTTTTAATGTTGTCTTGACAGTAATCAAAGACTTTTTTAGTAGTGTCGATGATATTTCTTGTTGGCATCTGCAGGTTTGCTCTTGTGACAAGACGCTTTACGGTGCCTCCTCGCCGTCGCAGGGAGATTTTCCATAACTGGTTGAAAAAAAAACGTCTATTCCGCTGTTAGAAAAAAAACCTTACTCATGATTGCTCAGATTTAGAGAGTTCTTCCAGTTTTTCTACTGTCCAAAAAATAATTCACATGTTTAACTGCAAGGAAATTGTCACGGTGAAAATTTGTCACAACTTTTTGGGTTTCTTAAACGAAATCCACATCATGTTCCAAATCTTCTGACCTAAAACATAAATTAGAAACAATAAAATCTTCACTGATGTAAGGTTTAGTATAAATAACAGCAGGGTGTAAAGAAAATTGATCTTTCGACCAGTGCATGAGCTTCATTTTCACTGAAGTCTAAGAGGAGGAAGAAGCTTTATTGTACGGAAGGTTTGATTTTAATTCTTTCAAATTATTTTCCTGAGATTTTGTGATGAATGAATGAGGACCAAATTTTTCTACACTAGTTGTTAGTTTTGTCAAAAATTCGTCAATGAGTCATTTTCAATGTCATTTGCTGAGTGCGATCAGCTGAAATCCATGAGTTGTAAGATATTTCATCAACTGAATCCCATTCTTCAAACTTCGCTCGTAAAAAGTTCTTCAAATTTTCGATTATTGGACACTCAGAGAAATGTTTTAACATACAATCCCGGTTGTCTTCGGAACACACAAGAACTTAATCAAATCTCTGTCTCTCCTCTATAGAAGCTGCATGGAATACAATTGAAACATTTTCATGAATGGAGCAGACGCATGCTGCAAGTGTACCAGACGATCCTGCAAGCACTCACCATTTTGGGCGGAGCTCAAACAACTTGGAAAAACCAATTTTGATCACAGGATGTGCATACTTCAAAGCTGTGTATAATTGATATAAATTTTCTAAAATTAATCTTTTCTGCTTGTAAATATTCTTTGCAACTCTGATTTTATATTTTAGTCCGGGCATTATTCTAGAAAATTCGTCATAGTGATAAAACTGTTTAACTAAACCAGAAACAATATCTTCGACATTTTTACCTCGCCTCGACTCATGTAATGCCAGTATTTCTTTCTCTTTGAGAAGTTATCTCGCTTTGCGGACCGTAAAATCACTTACATTGAATTCTGTCATAATTCATTTTTTATTCAACGAGTGAGGAGCAAGCGTTGAAACATGCTTTTTCTGTTGTTGGTAGATAAGTTGCTAGTTTTTCTTTCATTAAATATACAAGTACATCCAAAGCCTTTGCTTTTGCTGTTTCTCACTTTCCTCTGTATCTTCGTTAGAAGTGTCAGGAGTTCTACTTGTAATACTTTACAAAAATTTTCTCCATAGATGCAGATGCTGATTCAATCTTTCTTTTTTCATAAAAAGTCCCGTATGGCGACTAAGAGAATGAACTTTAATTGGAGACTCACCTAAACTTGTCAAAGATGAGTTGATTTTCTCGACTGCTTGTTCCCTCGAAACTGAAATATTTACTCCCGTTATGGCTTCATCTGTTTCAAAAGGTGAATTTCTCACAACATCGTCATAGTAAGGTGCCCGTTCAGGTTTTTCACTTTTTAATTTATGATTTACTTGATCTCGGCGGCGATTTCTGTTTTTTAGTCCATGAATTGCTTTTTTTACATCACCAATGGTATTTATTTGAAGTGCGTAATTTAAAGATACACCTCTCATTCCTTTCCTTGTTAAAATTTTATGTCTCTCAAGCACACTTTTGATAGGTTTCATACTTTGAAAGGTAATATTTTTTATGATGTTCACAAACAGTAAGTAATCATTCAGCACTCACTTCACGTCTTGAAACCAAAAGTTCTTCCTCAGCTGCACCTAAAGAACTTCCAACATTTATCAATGTTTTTCATTTTTAAAAATTTTTTCTTGTGACACTCGGCTTTCTTTACTTCTCCTACACTACAATCAGGTAACAGCTCACTACTTCGTGACATTGTAAAAAAACAGTAAGAAACTTTTTACACTTTAAAGATTTAATGTTGAACCACTATGTGCCTGAATATAACTGACACAGTTATGAGAAATCTTCCTTGCAACGAGATAAAGAAAGTTTGATGAGAGGAAAATAATCAACAAGCTCGGACTGATTAAAACAAGACAGGGAGGCATTCAAAAAAACAAATATTACCATGAGCAAGACTATGAATCACTCTTTTGAACTGAACCATTGATAGAGATTAAAGAAAGCAGCCACTTAATGATAAGATTCAAACTCCAAAATCCACAAATGCGGGACTCGGCACTCCGTTCAGTCTCGCTTTCTCCCACTCCCATAATGTTTGTTATTCTATGCAGCGCGAGATTGACGATACATTGCTGAATGATACCCACATTGTTTCTAAATGCATTGAGGGAGAAAATTACTTACAAGTAAAGCGATTTCTGACTGTAAGTGCGATAAACTATTCTACTAAAATGCAATACGCTAAAAAATTTATAATTGTTATAACAAAAAATTACTAAGCAGGCAAGGGCGAGACCACTTTTTTTCTTCCACGCTTGTTTTCCCGGAACTCTTAGATCTCATTCACAAAAAAAAATAATTCAGGTCTGGTTTTGGCCTTTTGAGATATATTACTTAAAAATGACAAGGATTTTCATGCCCCAAATTGATTGAAATATTTTTCTCAATTAAAAAAAATTCTTACTGCAAATAGAAGCTCGGTATATTTTCCCTTAATTTATAGTCTTTAAAATACATGTATATAAATTTTGACGTTGGTTAATGAATTATATTCTGAGTTATGAATTTTTTTATTAAATGGGTAGATCTCTACCTACACTCACGAGAGCAACAATGTCCCGAAAAATGCAAATTTCTATTCTACTTAATGAAGAGACTATGGAACCTAGGAACTTAAAAATTCATATAAAACGTTAACTTGATGGTATGAAAGAGTGTACCAAATTTCATCAAAATCTGATATGGTGGGTGCCATGGCTAGGTTGATTTAATATGAAATGATCCATAGCAAAAAAATATGCTTCATCTTCTTCTTAATTATGAAATACGCTAGAGTGCGTGCATAACTGTTGTGATAAATGTAGATATGAGAGTTTTCTTGCAGCAGATTCTTGTTATGAAGTTAATCGTAAGTACCTTGTTTACATACAAGGAAGCGCGATTTGGAAGGGAAAACGAGTAAACTTTCCCCACGACTTCCGACGGATGCGCAAAAAGGGAAAGATAAATGTGAGGTTCTACGTTCAGGAAAAACAAACAATTTAAATCTTTAATTATTTATTATGCTTAGTCCATTATACGCGTTTCACAAAGATTTTTACAACCATGAAGAAAACGTGAATTATTCTTATACACTGGAATTTCATATAAGTTTCAATATCCATGGTACGTGTTTCGTAATTTTTTTAAATTTCTGTAATTCTGAACTTCAAAACACAAGTTGTTTCCGGAAATACGTTAATATTCATCTTCGCTAGGTAGAAAAGGTGCTTTGACCGTTGTTTTTCTTTATAGAACAAAGAAAATAATTTTATTTATAATATTGTCATCAAAGTAAAAGAGAATTTTTAATACTTATACAATTTATAATAATACCTAATACTTTGTACTTTACTGTCTTGATAATGGAGAAAATATAAGAATAAAAAAACGTGGTTTATTATTTTTCTATAATAAGCAAAGTCTACACACTCATCAAGGTTATACGTACATTGGATTACAATACTGTTGAAACGCAAGAATTGTTGTATTGCAACCGAGCAAAGTACGGACAAAAGTGATAAAGTCGTTGGAGGGGATTAATAACAGAATGAATATAAGAACTGAAACTGAGTTTATTTGTTTGGAATTGTTCTTTGGTACACATAATGGATTATTTCATTTGGATTAATTCAGAGTTCATTATACAGTAGTCTCTCTTTACAACGATTCTCCCTAATCAAAACGATAATCAAAAACGACGAACGAGGATTGTTTAGTTTGCCATATCGATAATTAATTTATTCTTTCGGTATCCCGATATGATTGTATTTCAGTCGTCATCAGGAAGACGGTGTGACTCAAACAAAAGTTTCTTTGCGACTTCAGGACAATGTCAAGTCAGTACTTTGGAAGGGGAAAAGGAAGCAAACTAAGAAGACGAACTTCTTCCATTAATGTAAATAAAGTAGAAAATAGAAGGGTGTAATAGGGAAAATGTGTAGATACAGCGGAAAATACTAAAACATATAATTGTCAAATTTAATGTAAGTAAATTATTGTAATATTTTGAGTAATAAATATTTGTTGTGTGAGTTTACGGTATTACTTTATTTTGAAAACAATTACATAAAATTTTGGTTTCTCTTTATATAACTATATCTCTCCCTAACGATGAAAATGACCAGTCCATTGGATATCATTATAGAGAGAGTTCAATAACTTCTATATAGTATATTTTCATATTTTTCGGTTTCGTATTCTATAGTCGTTTTAAATTCTCAGGAAACCTTTAAAAAAAATATCGCCATCTTGTTGTTGAACGAGTGAGATGACTGGCGTATGAGCTATCACTATTGTCTCTTTGCAAAGCTCTGGGGACATATGCATGTCAACACGCCATTACTGTTCGGATTGCGTCGGCGACGCGTCTCGAGGGATTGCCAGAGCGGACACCAATGGGCAGTGACGTAGTGCAAATGGCAGTGGGGCAGATGGTGGTCTGCCAGAGGTAGATAATGGTGGTGAAGGTCAAAGAGAGGTCATGGGGGCGGCGGATAGCGGAGGAAGAAACGAAAGTGAAAGGAAGAACTGGAAGTGGGGTGAGTTGATGAGGGGTTGGAGAGATGAGAAATATATCTAAACGAATAAACTGAAATGAAGAATAAATTCATGAATAAAAACGGAAAGCATTTTGGATCTGCTATGTTAAATATTTATCCCGATTGTGACTGTTCTTTTTCAGGTTTTCCTCAAGGATCAATTCTTAATGTGTTTACATTATGTTGTCTCATTGTTTGAAAAATAGAAGTCTTTACCACTTAAAAGAAGAAAAAAAATTTGTTGGTTGTGACGTTAGAAAAATAAAAATGTCCACGTAGAGAGAGAAACACAGACAAAAAGGATTGGTGAAGAGAAAAATCGGAAGTTGCGAGTCAGTTCGTGGGGGTGTGGGCTGTTGGGGAGTTGGGGCTTCGCAGAGGAACGCAACTGGTCCGGAGAGATGAGGAAGGGATGGAGGACGCTGGTAAGCACGCTACGTCACGTCGCATCGGACTCCGCCACTGAGATACGGGCGCAATATAGTCAGTGGCGCACAGTGGTCGTGACGCATGGGGGAATGAACTTCGACCCCGAATCAGAGTAGGCTGTTATTCGCTCAGTGAACTTCATGGACTGTCGACGTATTTTCTTACGATCAATATCTGTGTTTTAAATTATTACATGGACGTCACTTTTACGTAAATAAAACAATGCGATTTCAGTACGATTTTTTGAACAATTGTAGATAAAAAGAGAACACGCTTTAAATCGAGAAAACGAAAAAGTTTTGTTTAAAGCTAAAAAAATTGATGTAGCATTATGACCAAACAATGAAGTTGATATATCCATGACTTATGCATATTGGATTTAAGATGCATGTATATGAAGTAGGAATGTATATTGACGATAATATTACATAGAAATTAAACTAAATTATACTTCACTTTTCTCCACTAAATAATTATATTTATGAGTGGTGAGGTAGCGTCAATGTTCTCAAGAACGGCATTCTGTTTATTATTTCAAAGACTTGAAATGTGAAGCAAATAAACTTAAATATATACGGACCAGGCCATTTTTTTCTGCATTCCGTTTTTTATTAAGCTATCTGGAAGAAAAAGAGGAACAAATACACCTTTCATCTACATTCTCTGTTCGTGTGATGTGAGATACGCGGTACCCTCCGCACATACTTGAGCATGGCCTTAACAGCAGCACAAACCTTTCTGTACAGACAAGTTCAATCTTACCTGCACAAGAACAAAATGATTGGAAAAATGCAAAGTGATGATGGGTGAGGGAGTGAGATGAAAGTTAATTGTTAACAATAATAAAATGATTTAATGACATGCTAAGATATGAGAAATAATAATACAATACTGATTTCCTAGAGCTGACATGATATGGAGAGAAGATCCTGGAAACCAGTTGGTTGAAGCTGTTATAGAGTTGATCCGGATGGCTGACGTGTTGACAAAGAAAAAGTTGATGAGTAGTAAATCTCTGGTTGCACGTATCTTCTGAGGTGCAATTAGGCTCGATCTTGCGAGAAAATGTCGGCTTGGCGACGAGAATATAAAAGTAGCGATGCGATGTGTTCGAACGTAATAATCCCTATTGTGAAGGGTTAAAGAAGAGAAAATATATGTCGGTTTGGCGCCGACAGTAAAGAGTTCGAACTACGATAGGAGAGGCGAGATCAGAAGTTTTTCCTCTCATTAGTAGTAGTAATCATAGTAGTCGTGTATTAGCACTGAATCTCGTGTAGAAGTAGCGTAGAGTAGAGAAGAGTGCTGGTAGAAGAAGCCATGTGGATTATATAGTTTTAAACTAGTGCGGTGTTGCCAATTTGATTCGATGAATCGATGTGACATTCTACTAAGTCGATCAGGAGTGACGTCTCGCGACGAGACGAGGAAGTTTGGCTTCGCCTAACTCTTGCGTGATACAGCATTAACACTCCAATGTAGTCGGCGAAGGAACTTGTAATTAACTCAGTAAATTATATGATGATGAATAATTCTTCTATTTTTTTTAAGTGTATGGCAAAATATTTGAATCAACCTATGGCTTGAAAGGAAAATTTCCCTAGCTTATCAACAATCAAGATAAATCACTTAAATTGGCCAAAGAGATTGTTCTCCAGAGATGATTCACTTAGTAAATGATTCAATACATTGCCTTGAAAGATTCGACTCACTTGTTTAATGAGAACTTATCAAAAATGTCTGAACACTTTCGTTATATATTTATCACAGCTGCTCGCAGAACGCTCTTTCGTCTGCCAAAATGATAAGGGGATCTCAAAAGGAATAATACTTCTCTTAACTTCGGAATGACTGAACACTTTAACACCACACACATAACCAAGTAAGAACTTTTACTTGCATAGACCCACCATCAATTGCAAACACCGACACACAACTTCTCTCTTGTTCCTCAACTGCGTTTAAGGATTTGAAATTACTCATTTCACAATCATTCGCATAAAAAATGGTAACTCACGCATGGATATCTTTATCCCTACAATACTTTACCATTGTATACGGATTTAAAAAAAAAACTTATAATCTATTTTTTTATGAATACACATGTTACGAGCCAAACGCTCGTAATTATTTAACTTCAAGAAATTATGTGTAAACATATATACAGAAGTTTCAATTTATAAGTGCTCTTTGATTATCATAAACACTCTTTGAATGTATAAGTGCTCTTTGATTATCATAAATACTCTTTGAAAGTTATAAGTGTTCCAAGAAGATAATAGAAGTTCCTTGAAATACAATTTCAGGTTACTCTGCTACTCTACGGCTTCATCGTGACTCTGCTCGAAACTTCGAAACACTTCGAAACTCTGCTCGAATGGCAGTACAACGTAAACTATCGTCGAGATGCTGAACACATCAACTTAAACTTGTTTTTAGTTTCAGTATATCATCGACCGTCAACATTTCTAATCATCGCCTGCTCTACAACAGTCACAGCCAACAACAGAAGTCAGCAATCCACATCAGACAAGATAACGGATAACATGTAAACATGGCATAACATGAGGAACGTATGATTGTTTATAACTTTCAAATCCATGACGTTAGCTTGTTCAAATCTTGCAATTAGCAAGCTAATAACTATTATTAACAATTCGTAGCAATTTGGCTCAGCTTTTGAATTATCAACCAAAAAAATCCTACAGTATATGTATACAGCACCTTGGTAATCTTCATTAACTATGTCATTTCTTTAGTTTCTCTATACATTATGTTTATTTAAAGTCATTTGTGGGGTAAAGAGAACAAAAACTTTTTCTCTAGCGGGGAGTTTTGTCTTATATGCACCAAAATGGTCGTAATTCAATTTTGCTTGTAATCAATATTTACGTAATTCTGCTTTAAAAACATATTTTGGGGGAATTATTTAAGGGATATATTTGTGTATGAACCTAAACTGGTCATACTTCATATTTAGTTATTTTCTATGTAATTCTGTGTGAAATCATATCCGGGGAAATTAGTTGTAAAATACAACTAATATCAAACTTGTTAGGAAAGGGATATTAAGATGTCATTCAGCTTATGTAATATTAAGTAAAAATCAGTGTGTGTGTGTGTATCCTAATGCACCCTTTTTATCGTTGGTTGTGAACAACAACGTGCATTATGATAGTTATAAAATAAGGAATCGGTACTTCTGATGCGATTCCCACAATTTATTCTGAAAATTGTTTGGCACAAAAATATACAGAAAATGTACCAAAATACACAACTCTACAACCCACACAATACAGAATATAAAGAAAAATCCCTTGCACTTGATTGCGCAATGTTACATTTGGCCGTGCATTTACATTTATCACTTATACAATAAATTATGGTCAAGAAAAATATCAAAGCAGGCACGAAATGAGCAATAATTAATTCCTTCTTTTATGAAATTCAATTAATAGTTCTTTTAACACCTTTTTATCTCTTCTTTCTTCTTGAAAAAAAAACATTTTACAATAACTGCGACAGACTCGATTCCAATGAAACATTCTCTTTTGTAAGATACTAGCTCTCACTGAATTACAAAAATAATGCAAATCCCTAATTAGCGTGATCACTTCGCTGAATGTCCGCCTCACAGAGACGTATACTCACAACCAGCGTGTTTTCTTCGAAATCGTGTCCAACCACCACGGCTAGATACACCCCTTTTCTTCCAACACAGGCTGCAACAGCTGCTGCTAGGCTCGTACAGTGACTCGACGACTGCTTCCAACGCGGCTTTCCACGTGCTACCTCGTTCGCGACCAGCTTTGCGGCAAATTCTTTCAATCACCGACGTGCGACTGTTTTCGGATTCGTACGATTCGTAACTCGGAAAACTTTTCCTCAACGGCACTGGCTTCACTTGGAGCCCTTGATAAAATATTTCTTACGCTTTCAACTTGCGTTTTACTCGGCCGTTCATTAATAACTTTGACTGTGATAAAACCAAAAAATTCGAATCTCGTAACTTGCGTCTTTACACCCTTTCGAAATTATCGAACTCAAAATCAACGTTTTGATAATTTGCTAGAAATACGGACCGACTCGTCCCCTCTCGATAATTCGCGTACGAAAAACTGGATTCTCACCGCCGATGGTCCGCGTGATAATGAGAGTAGGTCAACCGTCTCTTCCGTTGACTTGCGTATTAATGAGACAGATACCTGTCGTGTTTCCACCTTCTCAGTACTAAACACCACTCCTCCTAAAATTCCTGCACGGTGCATTCCGCCAATCAATCGTCTCCTCCGGTGTTCCGCGTCACTAACTTCATAAGGTGTATTCACATTTTCTTAGTTCTTACAATTGGATTTCAAAAGTTTTTCGTCTGTGTTCTACAACTCGCAGAACGCGCTTTTCTTGGCGCTTCATTCAAATCGGCATTATTTGGTTTTTTGTTTCTATTTAAGCTATTCTTACTCGCACATATTTCTANATATATATATATATATATATATATATATATATATATATATATGCATTTATATAATATAAGGAAATAGAATCAATAAGTTTTGAGAAATTGACATGTACTTACAAGATCCTATTTCCTTTATCTATCTTGCTTGTTGAAACATACAAGTCCCCCCTGTTCTCCTATGTTATGATGACGAATGGTCATTCGTACATAACAACATATCTGTTGTTTTAAAATTAAAATCACAGATTCTAAAAGTAAATTTCTTTTATTTTTCTTGGAAAAAATATAAATTTACAAGTTTATAGAAATATGTCTTAATTCAACAATTATCTTTTACAACGAAAAAAAACCCAAAAACGTGGCCATAAATAATATTTCGTATATAATTTCAAAAAAAAAACCGCTTTATCCGTTAATAAAGAAAACAATTTAATATCAGAATTTCATTGAGGTGAAACATACAGATATTTTAAGATTTGAAATTCTTTGTCTTCGATTTCAAATAAATATTGTGACGTAGAATCTTGAAATAATCTTCAAACCGAAAAGAAACATTCACCTATGTCACATGGTGATATTTAACCTGGTCATTATTGTTCTAAATGACAATTCTAAATAATTATAATTAATAACAATTAATAATAATAATTATTATTATTTTTAATTATCATTAACATTTAATTCTTATTCAAAATTTATTCATTATATCATTCTTCAGAATTCTTATGGAAATTTAGCTCTGTATTATTCCCTGTGAGGGTCTCTGAGACGCATCTCTTGTGCTTTCCATCGGTGCGGGGTTTCCCAGACAGGACGCGCAGAGAAGATGTGGTTGAGTCCCGGAGATAGGAACATTTGGAGCACCGTGCGCATGCCGACATGTGACATTCGTCACGTCCGTGCACACATTGACACACCAACACAATGCTCGCGCCGATGTGGCTTAGTGTGTTCTAGAAGGATATCTTTATGTGTAAAATTCCATTAAAACTCTGCAAGTTTTCCCCTCAATGCAAACCTGGGCGTGTCTGTGGTAGAATAAGCATTAATACGCGGGTTCGGAGGTGCTTCCTCTCGTTAAACGTGGAGGGTCTCTTGTCGCACCAAAAAGGACAGGCTTCTCTTCGCCAACATTCGCCTCCATTACTGAGATGTAACGTGCAGTTGGAAGCAGCCGGCGGACGCCTATGCTACATTTGGCACGATTGTCCATATCAAATGTGTCGCCATGTACTTACCATATATATTACTATTATTATGTATCAGATGTAGAAGATGGAAGATGCACAAAGTAGTTCGTGAATATGGGAGGATTGCATAATCTACACAAAGCATTGTGTAGATTTTTTGTTGCAATTGGAACCTCAAAAATCAAATATTTTTCCTTGGTTGCTATAAGCGATTGTTCGAAGTTTTATTCCTATCTATTAGATTCGTCTATTAAGTCCCGAAAACTATCTATTTGCAAACACAAGGAATGGTAAATGTTTCACCAAATATTATATAAGAGAATTACAGTATTTTTTCTATTGATACATTTGAGTTGTGTTAACATGAATGCATTTCTTAGACCGATAGTAGTGTTAAGTGCTTTCCAAGTAATTTTCTGATGTCAAATGATTGATTTAGACAGTTCTTAAGAGCGCTCGTCTCAATTATTGGAGAAATTTTCACTTAAGGAACAATCGAGATATTTACATGGTTAAAAAGTCAATATGTAATAAAGAATACCGTATTTGTTAGCATTCATTCTACCCGCTTTCAATTTTCATACAATTTATCAACTTTTGGAGGTAACGATTGCTAATTAAAGATCTCCGTCAAAATTTGTCGCAGTTGGAAAATTGTTGAAATTTCCTTTTGATGAAATTCCTTTTGTTTCGGGTGTAGGTTCATTAAGCGTCGAAAAATTGTCGTATATTTTACGTCAGAATTTATGATACATATTTTACAAGAAACCTTCAATTTATTCAATTATCGTTTTATCGGAATAAATGAGATAATTGTCTGAGTGATTGCTCAGTAAAACTTCGCTTTCATGAAGAAAAAAATGTTCTTTACGTAACGAAATACAATTTAGATCCAAACGTACGAGCTTGCAGATTCATTTTAACAAGGGCATTCTAAAAGCTTTGTTATTATGTATGTTGTCATTTTGTGTGTTCAGTGACTCAAAATATTCTCTAAGGGAGAATTTCAATAAGTTTTAAAACTATCTTTTTATGTTATTACTCTAAGAATTCATTAAAATTGGAATGGAATTTTGTTTCAGAAAATTTATAGATATAATGAAAGGTGGAATGTTGAACTGATTTTACAAAAGCCTTTCACGAACATTGTTCAAGTAATTTCTTCGTTACATATAAAAGACGTGCGTTTCTCCTTTATAAGCATATGTAAAAGATTGCTTCAACCAAATGCTTTAAAAGGGGGGTTTTAAAAGAAAAATACGAAGACTCCCGGGAAAATGTGCGAAGACAGTATGAAAGGAGTACAGTAAGAATGAGAAGGTATGTAATATATCAAAACCGTAGACTAATAATTTTAAGAATAAATTATTTTCTTCAGTTTATTTTGGTTGGGCTTCACGGCTCGTCGACATCGAGGTCATTAGAGCCCTAAAAACTTGTACAGGTAGGGAAAATGCAGTTACACACTAGGGAGAGCCAACATGACTCTCCCCGAGTGTGGGACTCGCCGAATGACTCAACCCTACCCATTAAAAACCCTCCTAAATTACAACTCAAAACTCAAATATCAACATATCTCAAAACATTACATATGTTGGGGAAGGAAGAAAGAGGAAAATGAAAGATACCCTGATAGCCCTCGCAACCGAGTAACCTCGGGATCGAAAAGAACAAGAGGTGATAAAGGAAGGTCAGGAAAGAGAAAGGAAGGAGCCCAGCACAAGTAAGTGGAAGTAATGCCAGACTCAGCGCGGGACCCCGTGTTTGCCAAACACGTACTTACTAGATGTAAGTCCCCTGGGGAGATTTTCTCCAGATTCATTTGAAAATTAAATCGTCTGAGAATAGTTTCATATTCAACTCATCTCACCTTTCAAATGAAAATCTCTCGCTGGGAAATGAAATATAGCAATATTTGAGCTTCGCTTCATAAATAACAATCTTATAAATAAAAAAGATGTATTTTTATATCATATTTGTACACTCTCAAGTACTTAGAATAAATGAAAATTTCAATATTCTATATTCACTATGAAAAAGGACGTGTTTATTTTTATATTCCGAAAAGCATTTTGTGTTCCAAGGGCAAAAAACTTGCTTCTGCGATTATTTTCGAAATATGACATATGTTCATACTGAGATAATTAAAAACGAGTTGTTTATACAGTTTAAGTTGAATTTCGTATATTGAGATTTCAATTTATAATATACTTAATATACATTATAATAAATGCGATAAGGTTTAATTATTTTGCAATCTATTAGTTTTTAAATTGACTTTTTTTTAAAGCAACGTCTCATAACATTAATTTTGCACCTCCAAATATGCTTTATTTTTATCCATAATACGATAATTATCTAGAGTCCTTTGAAGGTGCTAGAGACGTGACCTTTTTTTATTCCAGTTCTCCCTCCAAAGTTTAAATGAGTAAGTTTTTATGTGATACATAAAATTATGTTTATTTCCCACGAATATTTTTCAAAGTATAAGGAGGTAATATATTTGGAAAATAATGAGTAATAAAATGATCATAAAATAGTATTTATAAGAACAATAAACAATAAATCATTTACAGGAAAACGAAACACGACATACTACATTTCGTTAGCAAAATATAATGTACATGATAACGATTGAATGCATGTAATTTCATTGACAATAGAGTGAATTGGTACTAGTTTATTTTCGGTTATGAATAAATCTTAGTAAATCAACGAACTATCAATTTTTTTCTAGACATTTTACGTGTTTTAGCGAACCAGTTTGGTTAATATCAAGTTTCAATTCATCATAAATCACTGTTACATCTACCCGAATCTCTCTTGACTTATACGTTGCTCTACACCCATACTATAAAGAAGTGGATGAAATGCACAGAAAATGTAGAAATAATGATGTATTTAACAATTGAAATGGTTGTGGTGTGATAAGTTGAGCTTCAGATATAGAAATGACATTGGCTTTAACCGTTTAAATTCCTGACAAATAATCCATTACGTGCAAACCAAAGTGTCGACGTGTAGGTTACAGAATAAAGACAATTAGCAATCCGTTTTGGATGGAAAGAGGAATTTAGACGTCTACGTACTTAAGACAAAATCATTCATCGATTCCAGTAATCCAAATAATGAAAAATTAACGAGAAATCTACTGAAATATGACTAAAATTGTACATGGAGTACGAGACATAAAATCCTTAATATGCTCATTAGCATTATGAACTTGCTTGGCAATATTTCATAACTTTTATCTGTTTTCCCTTGGTTGCTAGCGTCGTGATTTTACAAATCAAGATGGTGTTCATACAAATATTACTATTTTTTTGGTTAATACATGTAGTACGTCTTTTATACTGTTTTCTCCAGGTGAAAATGAAGCTTCATTGTTTATTAATAAATATTGCCATAATAGTCATAGGAAGCGAGTCTTCTTTAATGTAAAAATGTTTATGTAACAACTTCGACGTTTCTATGAATTCTTGAAGGTATAACGTTTATGGAACATATTGTTAATTGACATTTTTCATCCTCGTAGCGATGGTGAGAAATTTAGTTTGATAATAATAAACTATTAGTGATATTTAGTGATATTTAGTTTGATAATAATAAACAGGAGTAAATGTATTTTTGTGATTTTTAACACTTTTTCATAAAGGACGTACGATTGGTGTAACACATTTTCCTAGCAACTCAAGAATCGAAATGGAAAGATTGCAGAGTACACTAAATAAAAGCTTCCAATCTGATTTGTTTGACTCAAGCATCAAACGTCGGCATGGCTCAAAAATGTTAACTTACTCATTTTAAAACTATACTGAAGTAATCGAACTTTCCACGATTTTTTACCTCACGGCGCTGGTGCTTTGTATGCTGAGAGAAAATCCACTTAATAGTAATTTAAACAAAAGTAGCTCAATAAAAACTCAATAAGCAGCTTACCCCTTACTTCTACGACATTTTTAGACCCCAGAATAATTATTAGCAAAATCTGAATGGGTCGGCGAAATTTTAGGCCAATTATGACCGGAATCACCCTTATCATCTATAACATTAACAAGAGTTTTTTTTATTCCATCTGAACTAAATAACAAAAATTCCCCCAATCATTATATTGCCCATAGTTATAATATTGAGAGAGATTTTTTTAATGGAATTTTATTAAAATTTGAAGTTATAATTTAATGGTTTATATTAATTAGATGCAGAAGAATTCGTTTTCTCGGCAAAGGATGTAGAGAAAGAAATGTTTTCAATGTTGTAGTCTTTATTCACCATTGCGCAACAAATAATAATGTGGATGATGGAACAAGGTAAGTAGCTCACATCATTTATTAATTGAACGCCACAAATTATAATTTAACATAACCCAACGTGCTTGATTTCAAAAATTTAATTCACTCACATATACCTGCATTAGGAAATGAAAAAAATAAATAGAGGATCTTATGAATTTTGCTAGTACATTGCCATTAAAATTTTAAAAAAATTCAGAATTATAAAAAACATTTCCTAAAATGAAGTTAATTTACTAAAATAAAGGACAACATTTGTACGTTCTTTAAAATATTACGAAGACCAAAACACACATACTCTAACAAAAGTAAACTTTATACTTTAAATTATCAATACTAATTATTGAAGTTTTTGAAAAGGGTGTCACTTTATGCATTTCTCCCTCATTCAAACTTAAGGGAAAATGTAAATACTAATTGAAATTTTTATTTTCATATTTTAATTTTCTCATTGAGATTTTTCACCAACATCTGTAACAGAAACAACGTATAAATTACCTTCAATGGATATCTATTGAAAACGATGTTTCAGTTTAATGTACTGAATCTCTTAAAAGCTTATTCTTTTGGTTCTTCTTTGGAACGAATCTGAGAATCGTCTTTAGAATCTGAGAGTGGTAGCGCCCTCATCTTTCTTCGCTTCTCCTTTCCAATCTCACTCCTGTATCCAGCGAACTCAAAGAAACGACGGCCATCTTCCAGACATTCTCCAAGGTATTAAAACTGGACTTTTCCGCAGGATGGTGACTTGGAATAATAAGCAGCTTCGTCGAATGGGAGCTTTGAAGATAGATAGCAATCGCGGGATGTAATCTTGGTTCCTATGGCAACGGAGTGAATGGATAAATCAAGACGAGGCTCAATGAGAACGTCTCTCGGAAACAAATTACTTCGTGGATGTGAATTGGGAGGATTTAGGTATTTTGGAGAATCGCTTGCAATATTAAAAGAGTCAATTAGACACGACTGTTAAAGGAGAAGTGTGATCAGAGAAGATTTCGGTGGACCTGTTTTCCTTTTTGAGAACTCTTCTTGGAAGAGAATGACCCTTATCTCTTAGTTTCCAATCCATTTAAGATTGTGGCTTGTTTGATTCAGAAATTACGACTATTAAATGGTCTAATCATCCGGTACATATTAATTTAATATGTATTTTTTCAGAAGACATATTGAGAAATATAAATAATATTATTTTGGTAATTCTGTCTATGAGAATCGTTGTATGTTCTGCACAAATAAGCTCGTTAAGCGTGTTTCATATTTGTCTAAACAGATGAGAAACCATTTTCCCACCTTGCCTTTATTCACATCCTCTTCATTGGATGGGAATAGGAAGAACGAAATAAGTCTCAAGTTTGACTCTTTTTATTCTAGAAGATCGATCTTTGGGAATCTTTGAGAAGACGTTCGCTGAGAACGCCATGTGTTCCATCACATTAATGTCTCATAAACTTGAATAGTAATGGCGCAAGTGTTTAAATAAATAATCAATTTATTGTCAAATTTTTATTTTTTAAAGTACTACGACAATGCTGTAAAGTACTCCAGTAATTAACATCGCTTTACTGTATACTAACTACAACTTAACAAATGTTCAATGGGAAAACTCAAACACGTTAACTTGTTTGTTAATATCAATAATGTTATTGATGAAATGATGTAGTAGAGAGCGTTCGAATACAAATTTGAATAGATTCAATCATGGTTGATTATTTTATATCTTTTGGAAAGGAAATATAAAGTGGATTATTTACATGGGTTCATTGACATTAAGTGAAAGTTGTTGCTGACAAGTATATTGATTAATTAGAAGACATATTGAGAAATATAGATAATTTTCTTGTAATTCTCTCTCTATGAGAATCGTTGTACGTTCTGAACAAATAATAAATATATCAAAGTTATAATACTTCCGAATGGTTGGAACAATTTTGATGAGGGTTTCTTGTCACCTTATAATTGTAACCATCTCATTCCTTCACCTCTCTCTACCAGGTTCCTCAAGAAAAAATCTGAATAATCCCAAACACTAGGGTAGTAAATAAATAACCGCTAAAGGAAATACTTCAAATTTTCGATAAAATACTTCACTTTAGTGCTAGTGCAAAATTCCATTATAATTACCTAGCATTAGTAATTCTTTGAAAATATTAACAAAAGTAACTTATGAAAATGTGTACATACTCAAATAAATTCCAAAATAAAATTCATTTTGTTTCGAAATACATACTACGCCGTTGTAACTGCCCGATTGACTTGCTCATTAATCAACGCAGAGAATAATTAATATAGCTATGAACTCTTGACTGGTTTTTGCACTAGTGTTGCAGAATATCGGTAGAAAAACGAGGTCGAGTTTATAAATTTCTTTATTAAAAGCGTGGATTCTTATTGAGTTTGTATATACAAGTGGCGGTGGACGGATATATGTTCCTCTTGTCACCATTTGATAATTCAGAAAATGATATTTGAAATATCCGAAACAAGAAACAAGTTAAATGTGTTTAAAACTTAGAACAATTATTGTCACGTTTACAATTCTTTTGAATCCTTGATTCAAAATAACAGAGGTTTATAACTAAAGAAAAATTAAAATATTTTAAAATATCGTATAATTAGCAATATACCGTGTATATTTGTATGTATATTTATGTTCGTAGGTTAACTTGTACTAACGTGAAGAAAACATAAATATGATGATGCAAGTTTAGTAAAATAACTCGTATATTTCAAAATATTAAGTGTAGGAGGGTTCACACATTGACGCCGACGACGGACTGTAACTGTTCCCGTATTCTATGTCCAACCCTGCGGACAACCACCCACAACAGCATGAGCCTCAGGCACATGTAGATAAGTTAAAATGTGCGCAGGTTAAACTGTGTCTGGGCGCAAATGTATGTAACTCACATCAGTACATTCCAATTCCAAAGAATTTAAACATTTTCTTCGTGTCAACGAAAACATTTATTCTTCATATTTAAGTTCTCTTTTTGCTTTAAATTCTTAATTAACTACCCTTTCTCCGTAAATAGCTAGTATTCAACATGTAAACAATTCGTAATTACCGTAAAGTTCTGCAGATAAATGTAAAAGCCTATGAGAATTCAACAAATCTAGTATCTCCATAAGTAAGGCTCGCATATTGAATCACTTTATTTGAAACGTTAAGTAACGCCACAATATCTTTCTTGGGAAAGTCCATCCGAGCCAGAAATGGTTATTTACTTTGGTCTTGCCTAACCGCTCCTTCGATAATTCATACGTACTTTGGATTATCGCCCATTGTAAAAACATTAGTATACGGAAAGAGAATTATTTTCTTTTTATAAATAAGTAATAAAAGTAGAATTAAGGGCTCTAATGACCTCGAGTTCTTAAACCCCACAAAAATATAAATAAAAAATAAAAAAATAAAATAAAAGTAGAATTGGTGAATCGCGTCATAACGTCAAACATGGGGCACGTGGGGTCATCTCCTTTTCTCGTGCTAACCTCTGTGTCATACTCGCTACACGGGCAATATAATTTATAATAAAAATTATTACATGCAATAGAAATGGGAAATTAGGGGAAGTTGACCAGGATGCACATACATACGATTTAAATTAAACTTTTCACAACAAAACGGCGTGACAGCGCATAAACACTCCATCATAAATCAATCTAATAGTCTCTTAGATTGGTGATTTATGTAACGGAGAAAATGTAGTTATATGTGAAACGCTACAGAACATGAAAATAAGGGACCTAAGAGATTTAAATAATTTAACGTGATACAAATAGATTACCAACAACGAAATAATAATATTTTATTTTCTATATCCGTATGAACAAATACTGTGTGAAATCATGATCATTTCCAATTATCCATGATCTGGAATCGACAGTATTTTGGCTCTACAAATAACTTATTTTAAACTATAATAATTTTGTAGATCCTAAAATAGGAAAATTCATTATTATTATTTTATTGACTCTTTTATATTGCATATTTGAATTTAGTTAAATTGTATAAAAATTGATATTATTGAATTTATTAATTAATTTACACATTGTTTCTGTATCTCTCGTCGAAAATACATACCCACAAAACATGAAATATATACCGTATACTGTTTCACTTCCATTAAATATACTTGTAATTCACCCACGAACAATCAGACACATCTATAAACTTGAGGTAAATTCATGAACGCGCCAAACTTTAATTTCCCAAACACGCAATCTGCAATGGAGAGCTGTTCACGGAGAAGTTAATGCGCGTATTAAAAAGAGCCGGAGGAGCTGTAAGACTCCTGTCGGAGCACCTTCGTCCCTGGCTTTGTTCTTCTCCGGATTTACTTCGTCATTCTCTCTCTCTTAAGTTCGCTGGTAATTAAAGGGCATGATTCTCTGAAGCAGCTCTCTCCGACTCTGGGAGCCTCAGGGCGCACCAGGCGAACAGGTGGTGGAGAAAAGGGCAGTAGGTTTATTGGCGCCCAAAGATTTCATCAAGAGGTTTCGAAAGCAGCTTCCGTGGTTAGGCGCTGGAAACTGTTACTGCGTTCTTCAGATGGAAAGCACGATGCAAATATAAAGCAGCTTAATATTCAGTCTCAGTGGTCCAGTTTTTGGTGGCAAAGGGATTTTCTCACTTTTTAACGTATTAAAAAATATGCATCGCAGATTATTATATCGAAAAGAGTCATCTATACTTTTTGGATATGTGTGGTTGTAAATTTTCTAACGTAGGTAGTATAGCCGTATTTAAACAAACTTTTAATTTTCATGTTTATATTGAGTAGGTTGCATATCACTTGAATATCATTCAAAACCTTTTTTGTGAATACATTTTTTGTAAGAACGTAATGTCTTCAAGCACAGAATTCATCAAACCATCAAATAACTATACCTGAAAAAAACACCTTAAATAACTATACCTTCATTCTACCTTTTCATTCTTACACTTTTATCTTTCCATCAACTTTAATTATTTTTTTAATTCTTCGTGAATTTTATTTCACATAATGTTATGGTCTATTGCTTTGTTTTTATTTGGATATACAATTCGACGAAAGAAACAATATTGACTATCAGTTCCACACAATTCAGAATAATAGAATATCTCAAATAATTGCAAATTAGAACTACAAGGAATGTTAAGGCTTTTCATTTGTACCTGTAAAGTGACAACCCGGAAGTGGATATCATATCCAAAGGTTGTATATCTGCTTGGCTAATTCTTTTCGGTAATTCTACCTTCCGTTTGAAATATATCCTCTGTAGATGTCAATAATACTGGTTAGACGTACTACGCAAGTCATACTAAATTATCCACGTAGTACACATATACAGCACAAAACAAGGCATAAACACATGTCAAAAACTGCTGGACGGTTTAGGCAAAGTGCAAGTGTTACTGCCGGGAAAACAAATGTATTCTGATTCAAATACCGGTGCTGCCCAACCCTGAGCCTAAACTTATTAAAAGTGTCCGAATCGTTCGAAAACTAATATTCCAGATATATAGCAATGTGAAACTGTAATAAAATGTTTTTATCAATCAAGTATATATTAAGGAATAGTGCCATGGATGTCTTCCCGAATGCAGTTTTGAATGCAGACAACTCATTAAATGTCTGTTTTGACGGACAGTTTTGTTACCGATGAGTCTTCCTACTGAAAACAAGAGTTAAAATCAGACGAAATGTGAGAAAATGCGCCACACTTCCTTTCCTCAATGCTGAAGATGTAGAGAGTGGATGAATTCATATTCGCAGTCAAGTTCAACCGATATGAAGGTAAATAATAGTTGCACGTGTATGAACATGAAATAGTTTTCCTCCATACAATAGATATAATCACTCGTTCAAAGTTTTCAAAAATAGTGCAATGAATAAAATATGAGCAGAAGAAATACATTCAAATAAAAAATTTGTAAAATGATAAGGTATATGTTTTGTAAATTTGTGAAAAACCATATTTTTATAACATTTTTATAACTCTATAATATTTCTGTAAAATGTTTTTATCATTACATTTTAGTTGTCTAATTTTATCACAATAATACAATTTTGTGATCGGCTATAATATTTTTGATTATCCATAAACTATTAATGCAGATTTTAAATGTTCATTTTTACGCGAAAATGTTGAATAATATTTCATATATATTATTTTATTTGTAAAAATGTCAATTTAATGTATTCTATGTATTTTTGCATGTAGTATGTGTAGATATGAGAAGTTAGGCTGAAGAGCCAGCCAGATAGCCGGCAGGTGACTGAGCCTCACCTCTATGCATTATTAGTGTACAATATATTTATACTAAGATTATTGAAAAAATGCATGAAATAAATACAAGAGTGCAAGTATGGTTAATATTAAATGTAAATAAAATGCTGTTTTAAGATATGNTATATATATATAATAAACCAGCATTACTAGTGCAAGTGCTAAAATTAAGAGAGTACATTTAAGAGAGTATGGAAACAGTTCGCCCAAATGTAAAATGCAGACCCGAGAACGAAAAGAAGCCAACATCACTTCAATTGCATTCGCATCACCAATCCACTATGCATAACCAACCAACATCACTTGAATTATTGTATATATGATCACGCAGTCACCATGAACATTCATGATCTCGCACTAGTAATATTTCTATTGTAAGGAGAAAATTATTTCACGATCTTGTCGTGACTACGGTGAATGATTTTTTAAGAAGTAGGGTTTTTTGGACATATTGCAAAATATTTGTTGAAATGATAATCATAATTTAATTTCCTTTTATTATTAAATTATTAACTTTTATTAAACAGCACAATTCAACTTTGATATAATAAATATATATTTTTATTTTGTCCTTTACCATTAACTCAGTAGAAATGTGTCACAAATGAGATTCTAAAACATTTGTAATTCTCGTCAAAATTTAAGAGTTCGCAAACGAGACTCTAAACGAATATTCCACAATCGATACAGCCCGAGATTAAGACGCAAATGTATCAAGAACGATACGAATTTAAGTGCTGTTATACAAATCAGTGACGAAAGAATTTCATGGCGCACATGTGAACTGTAGGAATCTACAGTGAAGCAACACTGTAACGGTTGTTATAGTTCACAGAGAATAACCTCCTTCATACTTAAGTTTTGAATTATAAGGTGGACAAGACGCTGAAAACTCTTTCATGTCTTAGACGTCGGAGAAGTGAAGTATCTCAGTTGTTAGGTGACGTCGGAGGAAGTACTTGCACGAGCTCTCGTATATTGTACATCGTCAGATTATTAGGATAGGACATTTTCACAGCTTGAACTGATGGAAAAATTCGTTTCCGAGAAATTATTGTTCTTCAAAATCAATGGTTTGATAATTTTGTACAACTTACGTATTGCGGGAAAAATTGAATTAGTGGCAGCAGGTGAAGAAGAGTAATTAATCAATAAACTTTGGATCTAAGAACCATATTTTTCGCCTAAGATTACTTATAACAGTTACGGATATAACCTAGGATAACAGTTATGCTGCAGTGTTTGTGTAAAGAGGGAATTAGGGGCATTGCGCATCACAAGTTATATTGGTTGAAGAAACATCTGAGTACAGGAAGTTGGTGAAGAGACGACAGGATAGAATAAAAATTAGAATGAACCGATATAATTTTAAATGTTCATTTTTACGCGAAAATGTTGAATAATATTTCATATATATTATTTTATTTGTAAAAATGTCAATTTAATGTATTCTATGTATTTTTGCATGTAGTATGTGTAGATATGAGAAGTTAGGCTGAAGAGCCAGCCAGATAGCCGGCAGGTGACTGAGCCTCACCTCTATGCATTATTAGTGTACAATATATTTATACTAAGATTATTGAAAAAATGCATGAAATAAATACAAGAGTGCAAGTATGGTTAATATTAAATGTAAATAAAATGCTGTTTTAAGATATGATAGTTATACATATATTATATATATATATATATATTCTAACGACCCAGATTCGTTAGGTAATTATACGATATTTAATAGATTTTTTTTTGAGGATATAACGACGAGTTGGGGTAAAATACATTGAACGGGGATTCAAATGCAGCGCCGAACGGAGCGAATTCTAACAGCGAGACGAAGCGGTGGTATGTTTTGGGATAGGCGACGTGTAGAACTCAAAACTATGAACGCACCTTAGGACGCTCGCGGAGCGAAGAACAAAAGGGGAGTCTGATTGGCGTAATAATGGAACTATGAAAAGGAGTGGGGGTTGATGTCGAGCTGGGAAGACGCAACGAGGCTTCTCTCTCAATCGTTGAACATCACTCGTGGTAGGGGCATCGTGATAGGAAGCGGAATCGTTTAATATCAATCGTGGTAGTAACATCGTGGAACGGAGTTCTCAAGTAGTACGAGGCGGTTAGTTTATGCATTGGAGAACGTGAGTTTCGATAGTACGAAAATTAGCAGCAAGAAAG